>VMBQ01004831.1:38639-73058 GCA_007657795.1 Dreissena rostriformis
GCAGGTGATAATGCACATTCTTTCCTTGGGGCAAGAGTTTTACCTTCAAAATCAAAATATAAAAGTTCTCATTAAATATGAGGGAAAGAAATCCATTCAGTAATGACCAGACTTAGCTATAAATAAAATTTAGGTGACAATAACCATAAAACACAGCCATAGTAATTCACTGTACACAACATTTACACATTTTACTTTGTATATTTATCTATTTTTGTTTCAATTGGTGTTATTTTTCCTTAAAATTACAATGCATTTACTTATCCATATACCAGAGACAAAACATAAATATGATAATGATCATAATTAATTCAATAAACTTAATTAAAAAAGGGATGCAGAAATGAAAATACAAACCTGTTACAACTGTTCTTCAGTATCCAGCCACTTTGAACCTCCTTTAATTTACTACATTGTAGTAAATACACAATGTTTTCATCACACAATACTTCATGCTGACAGTATTTCAAGACATTTGACACTACAAGTACAACTTAAAGTCTTTATTTGCTCAATTATGCCTAAAATGTAGCTCAGAATCAATTGCTGACACCTGCTTGTTTAAAAAAATACTTCCTGTGCCCTAAACCAATCAAAAGTGGCTTGTTTTCAAAACAAAAACTATTAACCAATCAAAAGTATGCATTTATGGAATAATACACATCACTGATAACAATTCTTCTCTTTGTGACCTTAAATTGAATATCATTACTGAGAATAACAATCTGTTCATTGTTCACAAATAACAATACATGCACAAAATCCTTAGCAATTATATTTTATTGTGACTATTTCAATATAACATACTGAATGGTGTTAGAAAATAATAATTCTATTATAAATATTATTTTAATTGCCTTTTAAAATTTATGTTTAGTGGTCAATGTGGTAGACATTTATTTTATTTGGGTTAAATATCAGTATAAGAAAGTTCAAATACTTGTTGTTTGATGTTTAGGAAATATAATTGAAATATTAAAAATATTGAAAGTGTCAAAAATATTATGTGGGCTTGCCAGAAGCCCACATAATAATTTTGACACTTTCAATATTTTAAATTAGTGAACCACAGCCTGATTTGGTTGAACTTGTGCTTTTTAAAGCTGTTCTACTGATTCACATATTTTATGAGGAGACAAATCGCAACAATAATTAAAGACCATTCACAGTCTGTTAAGATAAAAAAGAATCCAGTACAATCTTCCTGAAAAACATTATATTTTTGTCCTTTAACTTCAGTTATTTGCTATAGTGTCCTTTTTTAATCAAATGATTAAAACATACTGAATATTAGATTTGCACTTATTTTTATGAAGATTTAAAATAGATTTGTACAGAAAGCATATTTTTTGAAAATCAGAAGATACACTTATATGCACAAAAAATGCACTTCATCAAAAAAAAATGCATCTTGCATAAAAAGATACACTTTGTCTATTGAAGATACACTTTGTTTGAAAAACATGCACTTCTCAAATGAAAAAGTACAGAAAAATACACTTAACGAAAATAAATGCAGAAAAAATGCACTTTAGCGCACTTACTTATGAAAAAGTGCAGAATAAATACACTTTTTGTAAAAAATGCAGGAAAAATACACTTTTTAAAGCGTATTTTGTTAAAAAGTGCAATTTGATTCGAGAAGGGAAATGCTGATAGGTCTAAAAGTTGTTAACTATCGTGATATCATTTCATTTTGACGACATCATTTCACCAAAATAAAGCCATGCGATTGGTTAGTTATTGATTCTGTAGGCAATGAAAACGCTTAAAAATGTTGTATTACATATGTGTAAAATGAAAAAATATGTAATGTCTGTATTACATTGAAAACATAGTACAGCATCTGATAAATTGTTTACATGTATTCTTACTTACCACACATGATGTGATTCATTTTAATAAATTATATTTTAATGTACCTACCCAGTATCACACGGTAAGGGGATTTAGTAAGAAGCTATTTACTAGAAATTCCTTGTGTCTTTGCAGCACATTGTGTTTGCCCTGAAGTTTCTGCTAGCCTACATCATTCCAGATGTACCAACAGATGTCAAACTTTCCTTTCGCAGGGTTTGTATCATTTTGAATTTAATTCTGATCTGAAATATTTTACAATGTGATCTTGATTTATTAAGATAATTTCTTTAAATAGAGAATACTATGTAAGTGTGATTGTGTTCTTGAATTTATCCGACGAGGTGAAGAAAGGTTTACATGGTGAGGCTTACTGAACAGTTACTGGATCTGTAAGCCTTTCTGAGACAAGTCAGAAAAAGTAAAGCTCAAAATAACACTTACATATAGTATATATTCTATTTTTCCTACACTTTTTATGCTCCCCCAAATTTTTTGGGGGGAGCATATAGTCGCCGCTTCGTCTGTCTGTGCGTGCGTGCGGGGCTATTTCTCAGCAACTAAAGACCGCAATTCCATGAAACTTTATGGGAAGCTTCACTACCAAGAGTTGATGTGCATATTATCAGCGGGTTCTGGTCGGATGATNTCCAAATAGTCCATAAGAATTCCACGCAAAAGCAGAGTAACAAGACAAAATATTGCTATACGTCTCAATTTAAATTTAATCAGCATTCCAAATGCAGCATTCAGCATTCCCTACGGCTTTCGATGCAATCGAGCTAAAATAAATAGGTTTAAACTAAGCTAAATGTTGAACACTCAATTAGAACACAGACGGTTTTTTTCAAACTAAAACTCTTGTTTCACCACTGCAAAATACCAAAAACAAAAATGGCTGCCATTTTGAACTTACAAAATGTGTACCCCTACGTCAAGCATGATTAAGCATTTATCCTTGTCGTTATTGTTAATTTCAATTTATAAACAACTCTTCTTTTTACAATTTTTTTCTAACTGGCATAAATAAGTCAAACATCTACTGGTTCTTGTTCTTCTCACCAAAGTTGTGTAATAACCATGTTTATTTTTGTCAAGTTTTTTTGCTTCCATGACGAGTTAAAATCCTGCAAACAACATAAAATATACATTCTTCATTGCCATCCATCTTTTTTTCGATTTTAAAGCATTTGGTGTAAGCAGGCAATTCTTTGTGGATAGATGATCGACTGACAAAGGAACGACTTATTCATCAAAGAAATTACCCTTTTAATTCAACATTGATTTCCTTCCAAAAGTTTAAGAACAATTCACTGACACTTTTCTTAATCCGTCAATTGTTCAACAAAACATCGCCTCATTCGAGTACATTCCACATTTTAAAGAAATAAAAAATGCAGTTTCACCGGTTTCATTCGAGTAATATATCACAACACTGTTATTCACATTGTATTATAATAAATAATAATCAAAGACACACACTCTTTATAATAAAAAAGACCAAGTTGACCTGAATGATGCAATCAAGTGATTTCGTCAGCTTTGTAGTAAAATAAGGTCAAACAGTTTCGCAATCGGGCATCGCAGTTAGTGTCTGGTTACCAGCCGGGAGACCCTAGTTCAATTCCCTGTTGGGTCCAGGATTTTTTTGTCTTTAGCTAAACGAATTTAAAAGAAACACTGCATTGAATTGATATCCAACAGCTTTTATTTATATATGGCATATTGATTTGAAAAGTAAACATTCATTTCATGTATAAATCCAAATTTAAGAACAAATGCAAGAGGAGTGAAATGCAAAAAAGTAGTCCCTATATACAGGTGTTGAAGAAAGCAACCTGTTAAAGGCCCTATAAAGGTGACGATCCGTAGTTATTAACCGATTTTTGAATATTTTTTTCATATTTTATTTATAAAGGTTTTCAAAAAACAATATATATATGCTATTGGACATTACCATAACAAATGAGCAATACAACTTATTTTGAGCTCAAAAGACAGTGCCCTCCAAGTCAATTGTGTTTACAAACAATCAGTTTATTTACATCGCTGATTTCTCGGGAAATTGAATGTGAAAGTGACTCAGGTCACCAAAAATATATCGTTGATTTCCCGTATCACTCACAAAGTAGGTCTCTTCTAAATGGTTAAAACGTGTGTANATGTAAGTTGTAACAGTTTGACGTCATAGCTAACACCGCACGTGCCACCCATGACAACGTCTGCATTCATCACCGGTGTTACACACAGTCCACGTTTTGAGACTTTCGGACTTAGCAATTTACGATGTTAATTCTAATTTATTCTTCTTGTTTAGATAATGATTTTTTTGCATTGATCTTAATATGGATGTAATTATTTTTTTATTCCAGGTAAGTTACATGAGTAATTTAACTAATTGGATATCACGAAAATGCGTACCAATTTATGCATATATGTCTCCATATATCGCTATATGTAAACATGTCCCGGAAAATCGGCAAAAGTCCCGGAAAATTGAGCACAATGTCCCGTAATAGGTCTGAAAATTTATGGCATGTATGGTTGAAAGTTTCACAGGAAATATTTTGTTCTGCTCTACATTCGTATATTATACGCACCCCCTACTTGAAGAAAAATTCGGCAGGTAAAAAAGTGCATATTATATTAGCGTATTTACGGTAAGATTGCTTATCTTCACACTAATTAAGTCAATGTTTGAAACTAGGTCACCAGATGAAATCTTGGAAAATCTTTGTTATCCTTCTAGAAGCCACATTTATGACTCAATCTTGATAAAACTTGGTAATAATGTTAACCTAGACCATATAATGGCCAAGTGCTAATCTGGGTCATGTACGTGCCTTCAAAATCTATGTCACAAGGTCAAATGTCAGAAAAATGGCTGTGTGAGTATGACATTTGTTGCCTCTGCACCAGTCTATGTTGTTGGTTGATGAGGTTACATTCTGATACTTGTGAATCTGCTATGATTTTTATGATAATTAATATTTATATAATTGTTTTAAAGTGCTGAGAACAGCAAATCTGAATTTCAGCAAGCGCTGCACTGCTCAGTTTGATGGAGATATGATTGAAATATGAGAAGGAAATTTAAAAATTGGCTGCTAGAAATGTGGCAATTGAATATCCTTTCAATTGTTGTTGAGAACCTTCTAGCATGCTTTAACAAACAAGAGCATGTGATTTAACTTATAATGTTTTGAATGAAACATATTAAAGATTATATCAGAATACAGAAGGCTAGATGCTTGGAGATAAAAGCACAATTTAGGAATACATATAATGGCTGTACTGTGCAGTTGTTGGGGACAGAATAATTTACCACCAGTCGATCAACAGACGAAGAAGGGGCAAGATAGGATGCATATTAAACTCAGTAATGATAATTAACCCATTTATGCCTAGTGGACTCTCCCATCCTTCTAAATTGGATAAATTTATTTCCAAAATTAGGGATGCCTAGTATATTTATTTATATATTTAGAATATTTCTTACAGAAATTCCTTTAAGCAAACAGCACAGACCCTGATGAGACGCCGCATCATGCGGCATCTCATCTGGGTCTACGCTGTTTGCCAAGTGTTTTTTTTTCTAGACGCTAGGCATAAATGGGTTAAGTTAACAACCCTTCTCGAAACAGTGCACTAAATGCGCATTTAATGCGCATTAAATGCGCTTTTAATGCGCATTAAAGCACATGTTATTGGCACCGTATTTTTTGCTAAAAAAAATACGGTGCCAATAACATGCGCTTTAAAGCGCATTTAACTAAACAAGTGCATTTTTCTGTTCAAATAATACACTTTTTGAGTGTATAAATGCACTTTTGTGTGTATTTTAAAGTGTATTTAAGTGTTTTTTAAGTGAATTAATACGCTTAAGTACATTTAAGTGTATTAATTCGCTTACTGTTTTTTTTGTACCCCAAAAAGTACACTTCAAGCGTATTTTAAGCGTTTTAATTTACTTAGGAAAACATGAAAAATACACTTAAATACGCTCTAGTGTATTTTTTGGANCATTAAAGGTGCACAGTGATGTTTAATCTGTTCATTAAAGGTGCACAGTGATGTTTAATCTGTTCATTAAAGGTGCACAGTGATGTTTAATCTGTTCATTAAAGGTGCACAGTGATGTTTAATCTGTTCATTAAAGGTGCACAGTGATGTTTAATCTGTTCATTAAAGGTGCACAGTGATGTTTAATCTGTTCATTAAAGGTGCACAGTGATGTTTAATCTGTTCATTAAAGGTGCACAGTGATGTTTAATCTGTTCATTAAAGGTGCACAGTGATGTTTAATCTGTTCATTAAAGGTGCACAGTGATGTTTAATCTGTTCATTAAAGGTGCACAGTGATGTTTAATCTGTTCATTAAAGGTGCACAGTGATGTTTAATCTGTTCATTAAAGGTGCACAGTGATGTTTAATCTGTTCATTAAAGGTGCACAGTGATGTTTAATCTGTTCATTAAAGGTGCACAGTGATGTTTAATCTGTTCATTAAAGGTGCACAGTGATGTTTAATCTGTTCATTAAAGGTGCACAGTGATGTTTAATCTGTTCATTAAAGGTGCACAGTGATGTTTAATCTGTTCATTAAAGGTGCACAGTGATGTTTAATCTGTTCATTAAAGGTGCACAGTGATGTTTAATCTGTTCATTAAAGGTGCACAGTGATGTTTAATCTGTTCATTAAAGGTGCACAGTGATGTTTAATCTGTTCATTAAAGGTGCACAGTGATGTTTAATCTGTTCATTAAAGGTGCACAGTGATGTTTAATCTGTTCATTAAAGGTGCACAGTGATGTTTAATCTGTTCATTAAAGGTGCACAGTGATGTTTAATCTGTTCATTAAAGGTGCACAGTGATGTTTAATCTGTTCATTAAAGGTGCACAGTGATGTTTAATCTGTTCATTAAAGGTGCACAGTGATGTTTAATCTGTTCATTAAAGGTGCACAGTGATGTTTAATCTGTTCATTAAAGGTGCACAGTGATGTTTAATCTGTTCATTAAAGGTGCACAGTGATGTTTAATCTGTTCATTAAAGGTGCACAGTGATGTTTAATCTGTTCATTAAAGGTGCACAGTGATGTTTAATCTGTTCATTAAAGGTGCACAGTGATGTTTAATCTGTTCATTAAAGGTGCACAGTGATGTTTAATCTGTTCATTAAAGGTGCACAGTGATGTTTAATCTGTTCATTAAAGGTGCACAGTGATGTTTAATCTGTTCATTAAAGGTGCACAGTGATGTTTAATCTGTTCATTAAAGGTGCACAGTGATGTTTAATCTGTTCATTAAAGGTGCACAGTGATGTTTAATCTGTTCATTAAAGGTGCACAGTGATGTTTAATCTGTTCATTAAAGGTGCACAGTGATGTTTAATCTGTTCATTAAAGGTGCACAGTGATGTTTAATCTGTTCATTAAAGGTGCACAGTGATGTTTAATCTGTTCATTAAAGGTGCACAGTGATGTTTAATCTGTTCATTAAAGGTGCACAGTGATGTTTAATCTGTTCATTAAAGGTGCACAGTGATGTTTAATCTGTTCATTAAAGGTGCACAGTGATGTTTAATCTGTTCATTAAAGGTGCACAGTGATGTTTAATCTGTTCATTAAAGGTGCACAGTGATGTTTAATCTGTTCATTAAAGGTGCACAGTGATGTTTAATCTGTTCATTAAAGGTGCACAGTGATGTTTAATCTGTTCATTAAAGGTGCACAGTGATGTTTAATCTGTTCATTAAAGGTGCACAGTGATGTTTAATCTGTTCATTAAAGGTGCACAGTGATGTTTAATCTGTTCATTAAAGGTGCACAGTGATGTTTAATCTGTTCATTAAAGGTGCACAGTGATGTTTAATCTGTTCATTAAAGGTGCACAGTGATGTTTAATCTGTTCATTAAAGGTGCACAGTGATGTTTAATCTGTTCATTAAAGGTGCACAGTGATGTTTAATCTGTTCATTAAAGGTGCACAGTGATGTTTAATCTGTTCATTAAAGGTGCACAGTGATGTTTAATCTGTTCATTAAAGGTGCACAGTGATGTTTAATCTGTTCATTAAAGGTGCACAGTGATGTTTAATCTGTTCATTAAAGGTGCACAGTGATGTTTAATCTGTTCATTAAAGGTGCACAGTGATGTTTAATCTGTTCATTAAAGGTGCACAGTGATGTTTAATCTGTTCATTAAAGGTGCACAGTGATGTTTAATCTGTTCATTAAAGGTGCACAGTGATGTTTAATCTGTTCATTAAAGGTGCACAGTGATGTTTAATCTGTTCATTAAAGGTGCACAGTGATGTTTAATCTGTTCATTAAAGGTGCACAGTGATGTTTAATCTGTTCATTAAAGGTGCACAGTGATGTTTAATCTGTTCATTAAAGGTGCACAGTGATGTTTAATCTGTTCATTAAAGGTGCACAGTGATGTTTAATCTGTTCATTAAAGGTGCACAGTGATGTTTAATCTGTTCATTAAAGGTGCACAGTGATGTTTAATCTGTTCATTAAAGGTGCACAGTGATGTTTAATCTGTTCATTAAAGGTGCACAGTGATGTTTAATCTGTTCATTAAAGGTGCACAGTGATGTTTAATCTGTTCATTAAAGGTGCACAGTGATGTTTAATCTGTTCATTAAAGGTGCACAGTGATGTTTAATCTGTTCATTAAAGGTGCACAGTGATGTTTAATCTGTTCATTAAAGGTGCACAGTGATGTTTAATCTGTTCATTAAAGGTGCACAGTGATGTTTAATCTGTTCATTAAAGGTGCACAGTGATGTTTAATCTGTTCATTAAAGGTGCACAGTGATGTTTAATCTGTTCATTAAAGGTGCACAGTGATGTTTAATCTGTTCATTAAAGGTGCACAGTGATGTTTAATCTGTTCATTAAAGGTGCACAGTGATGTTTAATCTGTTCATTAAAGGTGCACAGTGATGTTTTCATAACATTTGAGCCATGCTATGAGAAGACGGGGCTTAATGAATGTGCTGACTGCACAGGCTAATCGAGGACCACTCTTTCTGTTTTTATGGTATTTTTCAATTAAAGGAAGTCTCTTCTTAAGTAAAATCAAGTGTAGGTTGAAAGTGTCCACCTGATTAGCCTGTGTGGACACAGGCTTATCTGGGGCTGCACTTTATGTGCATGCATTAACCCCTGTTTTAGCAGAGGGAGACTCATATTAATCTATTCATGAAAGGTACAAAGTGACATGTTGGATAATCATTCTTATTTGAAGAATCAGTAAATTGTTATTCTTCATGACATTTCATTATTGCCCCACTTACATTATGTACTTAAATCTCTCTTACACCATTTATGAATGATAACATATGACAAATTCATAACCCTTGTACAAATGTTTTGCTTTGGTATTAAGTTTATTAGGTCATATAAATATCACAAATATATACATATAATTGTTGAGTCATAAAGATAAAACATATTGACTTTGAAATAATGTACTGACCATGAAGGGCATGACAATGGACTTTGGTCTTACCACATCACTGACGTTCTATTGGTCATTGTTGCCTCGGGCACTACTTACATGTACCCTGGGTACTCTCAAGTATACTTACATGTACCCCGGGTACGGTAAATATACTTGAACGTACCCGGGAGTTTTAACTCTAAATCGGTCGTTGTCGGCTATTTTTTTTAAGATTAATTATGTTCACATTTATGTCAATTTTCTGTTAAATGGCCTCTATATTATCGAAACTCATACTCAAAGAGCATGTTGATGCAGTTTTTTAAAAGAGAAGTTTGTTTAAGATAAACAATATTGTTTTACGGTAATCGGGATCGTGTTTTACGACATTGGATTTTGGGCGGGAACACAACTCCGGTAAAGTCTAATATCGACCGGGTACGTTTAAGTATATTTACCGTACCCAGGGTACATGTTAGTATACTGAAGAGTACCCGGGGTACAGCTAAGTAGTACCCGAGCCGACAATGACCAATCGAGCATCACTGACATCAGACATCTGTCATATGAGCCACGCTCTGGGAAAATGGGGCTTTATGCATGTGTGTAAGTGTCGTCCAGATTAGCCTGTGCAGTCAGCATAGGCTAATCAGCTAGGGACAAAAATTTCCACAAAGACTTGCTTTTTGTTTAGAAGAAACTTCCTTTTAATGCTAAATTCCATAAAAGCAGAAAGTGTTGTCCCTGATAAGCCTTTACGCATGTGCATTATGGCCAGTTGTTGTCCCTGATAAGCCTTTAGGCAGTGCATTATGGCCAGTTGTCCCAGAGCACAGCTCATTATCCGGTTTTGCCAGTTAAAGTTTCAATTCCTCCCAAGCTATTATTGATTGTTTTTTTTCCATACATTTAAAATAACAAACATTACCATTTGAGCTTTGGAATATTACAAAGAAAATGCATTTTATATGCATAATAGTATAATCTACTTGCTTTGATTTAATTGTTCCACTTGGATCAATCAAATATGGTTTTTGAAAAAAAATATTAACAGGACAAATGTTGTAACTTTACCTTAGACAATCGAAACAACAAAGGATTGTGTTTTTGTTGTTGTTGCTTTTAATTTTAGATAATTGGCTTGCTCTGGGATTGTAACTTTATTATTGCCCATTTGTCCCTGAATTATGTTACAGTAAACTAAATATATCAGGTATGCAATGCTATACTTACTTAATAAATTAAAAATATTTATTTGGAGACACTATTTTCTGTACATAACAATTTTTGTATGAATATTTGTTGTACTTCTGGTAGGAAAAACATTGTTGTGTACTCCAAATTCACTGTTTGGCTTGAAGATTGAAGGCTACATGATGAGACCCAACCTCCGCGCAGAGCTTTGACTGGAACCAGCATAGCTGGATCAAATCCCTGCCATCATACACAACCACGTGATGATAGCTGAGCCACGTGATACAATAATCGCGTCTTACAGTGTCAACGTCATAGAAAACAATGACGAAAAAGAATGTGGCGGAGAATTGTTTCCTTTGTTAAAACAAGAGTGTTATGTTTAACCGGAAAAAAAGACCCATATATATATAATGATCTAAACTCCCTGCCGTTATTACCAACTAAGTCATAAAAGTCGAACCACGTGGGCGTCTTACAGTATCAACGGTTATTTTTAAATTTGTAAACAGTAATTTTTACTTTTTTAATTAAAGAAATTATTTTTTTATTATGAACCTTTACTTATACACTATTTTCAAAATATAAAATAAAATGATACTCCTTTTCATAATATAATACTTTAAAAAAATAAAATAACATCCTACCGAATCTGGTAGGATTTTCTTGTGATGGCAGAGGTTGTATGTGAGAGCATGGAAGGACAACTCTGCGTGGAGATTGGATGAGACCTTGACAGTTTGTGGTACACCTTCAACAGAAATGTACCCTGTAAAAAGATAGCTGTAAAGCAGTGAACTTTGATTAGCGTTGAGTTCTTTTTTCGGCGTAGCTATATAACCTAGCTTTTCACCTTACCTGACCTTTGTAAGTGTCCAAAAGAATTCAAATAAAAATTTTCGCGGCTAGACACGAATGAATACACTATATTTATTCAATTGGCTGATTTGAGCATAATCCCCCAGAACATTGGAAACATGACCGCGTCTTTGTAGTATAGCATGATACGCTGGTTTGCTGCGTGTTCAGCATGAAACAATTTTATCTCTTGTGAAAAGTCTTGATGGATAGAACAGTTTTACACTCAACTCTTGACATCAATACAGTTTGTGTGTGCCCCTTTATATTCAGAGGATTGTCAGCGCCAGAGTGTTTGTACTTAAAGGCTATGTTCTCATATTTAGTTATTTCTACCATATTTCTGTCTGTGTACTAGTATATTTTAGTTCATAAAAGTATCGCTTTTCGATATCCTGATATTAGTTTTGGCCAAACCATTTTTAATTGTTTTTGAAATTGAACATCAAACATGTAAAAGTATAAAGTTTTAAACAAGCCGTCGTTCCAGCAGTGGAATCGTGACCTCACTTTAAAGCATTGCATTCCAAGCTGCAAGTTATCAGGGTCAGTTCGTGGTCAGTACAGGGATTGTTATATAATATAGACGGTATGGCTTGAACTAGGTGAACTGGATTTTAATTTAGACCAGATTTTAAATGAAGATATTCGCCATATAATAATGGTATCTCAATAATAGATTCTTAATGTGTTTTCAACAAAACCATGATAAATATTATTTTTGATTAATTTAACAAGAATTATTCCACCATATTGACCAATGTATTGAGCATGAGCAAGATGATTCCCGATACTGTTAATAATCGAATCAAATAGCAATGCCCGACAAACCACTAAACAGGTTTGTCCGAAGAACACGCGAATAAATATTTAAAATATGTACGGATACTTCGTGTGTGGCCGGTTGACCTACATGTTTTAATTTCACTTCCATTCTTCTTTTTGTTTTGTTTCTATAGATATATGATCAGCAATATGTAATAATATAAAATAAACCGCGAAAACTACGCGTAACATCCCGTACTGTTTGAAATGCAGCTAAGAACTGCACAGAAAAAGACATATTCTATATTTGATTTCATTCATTAAACTCTTTACCTTTCACTAACTCCAACCACAATCAACACCGTATATCTTTTTTAAAGATTTTTCTTGTTACATATCGCATGACTTATCTTTTTATTGTTTACATCAAAATGACTTGAAATTCTCTTTAAGAAATGCTACGATTATGAGGGTCTCTACATGCGAAATGTTGCGTTTAGTTTTTATTAAAGTAATTGCTTAATATTGAATTTGATAAGGAAATATTTTAGTATACTTGGAAGTGTGACCTTTCCTCCAGCTCCATATCAGAAGGAAGTTACAACTTATGTGTGGTGTTAATCTTAAGATGTTCTCTCTGGATCTGCCAAGGAGGCTCTTTCCTGCTGTGTTTGTTTTCCTTTAAATCTGTGGTGCATTTCTTCATACAATCATTTACAAAGCAATTCCTAGGAGTTTGAACTATATAAACTCTCCCATTAAAATCTTATCCCTCTGACAGCATGGAAGAAGTTTTGTAACCAATCAACAAAATCCAGCGTTCAAAATGAAAAATATAACATGAAACATTTCCTGTTTGATCATGTTTTATCATGCAACGAGGGAGCATCATACAGGGGGGTGTTTTATCAGACATGTTGTACTGTAGAGAATCACATCCGTAATATATTACTGGCAGAGGCCAATTATTCAGAGTTTGCAATTTTAATTTAGCCTCCTGTAAATTGCATAAAAAGGCTACAGCATCAAAGAATTATTTCTTTATTTTGGCAGTTTCTTTTAATCTTTTAACATAGGAATTGCTCTAGTATTGTTAAGTGAGACTAAAAGTTGTTTATCAGTACTGACAATCATTATCAATATGAACCGGCCACTGTGCTGTGAAAACTGGGCTTTATTGATGTGCCTTAAGTATGTTCCCAGATTAGTCTGTACAGTTCGCACAGGCTAATCAGGGACGACACTCAAGGAAGTCTCTTCGCAACGAAAATCCAATCTAGGCGGAAAGTGTCATCCCTTATTAGCTTGTACAGACAGCACAAGCTAATCTAGGATGATACTAAAATTACACAAATGCATTTATCCTGGTCTTCCAAGAGCGTTCCTATGGTACCCCCACATTTGCACCAACATGTACATTCTGTGGTGTTTGATGTGGTTGAGGTCGGATCCCAGTCACATGTGCACTCACAAAGTTACATGGCACTGATCCAGGTGTCTGTATGTGAAATAAATAAGAGATTTTATGGTAAAGTTCACATGTGGCATTATATATTGGGTTTGAAGTAGCAGACGCAAAGTATGTTTCCATAGCTATAAAAACAACCCTTGTAATCAAGACTAACCAAATTCTACCATTGTGACAAAAAAAAATTGTCAATCTATGTATCATATTAAATACTGAAAAATTAAAAATATTACATGTCGGCATTGAAAAAAGGTTGTGCCTGTAATTATCTGCTAGATTAGGATCGCATGTTGTTTGATAAAATGTATCAGAGATGGTGTGGTGTAGCCCAGTTCTACAGTTATACTGGGCCTCCTCACAGGCAGCCCTATGCCATATCTGCAATGACTGATGGCCTCCCAGTAGTCCAGTGTCTGCCTGTATCTCTGACCTGTCAACTGGTCTGAGGTGTAAGACATAATAAGTCATAATGGACAGAGGGATCAGATACACCCACACCACATGCTGGTTTTTATGGCATCATGATGAATTGCCTGAGAACAATACATGTAACACCCAAAACATCATTAAATTTGATGTAATTTGTGAAGTCATTTGTGTATATCTCCAATTGCAGAGTGAAGTCAGCTGTATATCTCCAATTGCAGAGTGAAGTCAGTGGTATACATGTATCTCCAATTGCAGAGAAGCTGTGAAGTCAGCTGTATATCTCAATTGCAGAGTGAAGTCAGCTGTATATCTCCAATTGCAGAGTGAAGTCAGCTGTATATCTCCAATTGCAGAGTGAAGTCAGCTGTATATCTCCAATTGCAGAGAAGCTGGTAAAAAGATGGCCTTACAACAGTGAACTTTGATTCGCCTTGAGTTCTTTCTTACATATTTTTTATAGTTTAACTCAATTCGGCTTGGACTGCTCTTTGAGAAATTAAATGGTTATGAGGGTCTCTACGCACAAAATGTTGAATTTATTATGCTCCCCGAAAATTTTCGGTGGAGCATTTAGTTGACAGTTTGTCCTTCCTTCCGTCACACTTATGTTACAGTTTCTCATAGCGCCTTCAATATTTGACCGATCTCTTACATATTTGGCATGTAGGTACCTTTCATGGACCTCTACCTTTTGATGAGGTTTGAGGTCACTGGGGTCAAGGTCACCATGGCTTATAATAGATTTTCTCAATGTCACACTTTGGTTACAGTTTCTCATAGCGCCTTATTTATTGTCATTAATCATTATTAATACCTATTTACTTTATTATGAACATAAGGGGAGCATCCATCGTTTTCAACGATACTTCTTGTTTTTTGTTGTATTTAATTTGCATGAAGTACCCATGGCAGCAGACTGTTTATGGCTGGGATATGTCAGTGTGTATCTTGCCAACAGTTTTGACTGACATGGGACACAGGAATATAGAGGCCTGAATGGCTGAACTTGAATGCAATAGGCTCTACTGTTGCTTGTTATACCTTAACAAATTACCATGCTGCTTGAAATGGCTGATTATTTCCGAGTGAAAACAATCAATTACCAGGCAGCTTGGAATATTTTTCTTGTGTTAATGATCACTGTTTATGTCTGCAGATAGGACATGTTCCTGCAATGTTTATAAATGTCTGGCCAAGTGGTTATTCTCATTTATAATACTTACACAATTCGTCATTATTTCAATGATTACAGCTAATGTGGATTAAAGCTTCCTGTTTTCATTTCCCAGTCTGTTTTCTTTTCTTGCCAGATTTTTGAAGTGACAAATCTCATTATAGATTTGCCAAACCCAGATGATAGGTCAGGCAGGCAGTTAGACTGGTGGGCAAGCGTATTGATGATATGTACGTTTGGCGTTACTATTCCTGTCATATTTTCCAATTCTCTGCTCAATATGGCTTTAAAAATGTTGATACACCTGTTTTATGATTCTATGGTGTTTTGAACATTTCCATATAAGTAATTATCATGGTGAATTCTAAGTTAACAAAACAAGATCACTTCATGGTAAAACCATTTGTGTAGAGAAATGACCCCATAATGACAAGTCTAACAAGAAATGTGTTTGTCAGAAACACAATGCCCCCTACTGCGCCGCTTTGAAATAAAATTTCTATTTATCATTTGGCAGGTATAGAAATTATCTCCCTTTAAAGCTTGTAACTTCCCTTGGATTTTGTTTTTTGACCTTTGACCTTGAAGAATGACCTTGACCTTGCCCTTTCACCACTCGAAATGTGCAGCTCCATAAGATACACATGCATGCCAAATATCAAGTTGCTATCTTCAATATTGCAAAAGTTATGGCCAATGTTAAAGTTTTCGGACAGACACACATACGGGGCGGAGGGAGAGGTGCCCTCCCATCAAATCTGTAGGGGCGGAGAACTGCCCCCCTGTCAGAATTAAGTAGGCAGATATCTGCCCCCTCACAATAATTCAAGTGGCGGATAAGTGCCCCCCTGGGTCAACGTCAATTAGCATGAAATTTCGGCCTTCATCATCACACCTTTTTAATTACGGGGAAAATATCGAATAATTCAGCTACAAAAACTTTTTAATAGCAAAAAGTGATTTTTTTCTTGGTTCACATAGGCCAAAATCACGTGATTATCAAGATGGCGAAGTCCATGCCGAGGCAGGTATTTTTGGCCGTTTTATACCTTTTATTACTTGTATATTATTTTTAAAATTTCACTCACTTTCCAGCCATATTAGCAAGAAAGTTACTGGCGTTATTGTCATTGTAATACTCGTTTTCTATATCGCCGCAAAATTTCTTTATTTAGGGGGCACTTCTCCGGGTCATCAATTCTGACAAGGGGGCACTTCTCCGCCCCTTTTTTTTCAG
This sequence comes from Dreissena rostriformis, assembly GCA_007657795.1. Lineage (NCBI taxonomy): Eukaryota > Metazoa > Mollusca > Bivalvia > Myida > Dreissenidae > Dreissena > Dreissena rostriformis. Next base: position 55,075 of record VMBQ01004831.1, read on the forward strand.
CAGGAGGGCAGTTCTCCACCCAATAAAAAACACTGAGGGGGCAAATATCCGCCCAGTGAAAAATCTTTGAGGGGGCACTTCTCCGGGGGGCGCCTATCCTAGAGCCATCTGTGATCACTGTTGTTACAATTAAACTGTCATCCATTAGAAATAAAATCATAACATCGGAAAAAAAATCATCATAGAAACTGTAACCATTTACAAAACACATACTGTTACCAAACATCTTGCATTAATCAAACTTCAGGTGACTAAAACACATTGAGATAATGATTTATAGGTAATTTATAATGTAAAGAAATATGTATGTATAAATTAAATGGTAAGTGGTTTTCATATACTCCTTACAATTAACTGTAATTGATACTTTCTGAATATTTTGATGGATGTTTTGTCATACTGATTTCTGATACCAGCTTCTTTAAATTCTTAATTGCTTCATTGACCCAAATTGCTTTCATTGAGAAAGCTGTTTAATAAATTACATTAGTTTTATGGCACATTTAAATGGATACATGTTGTACTAAATTTTATTCTGTCTGCTGATAAAAAGTTTTATTATAAGTTTTAAAGCTTTTATTTCAATTAAGTGAAATAAGGGCACTGATCTGTAACAACATTTGGAGCAATAAGTGACTATTCGTTTGAAGAAATTAACTTAACTTGACACGAAATAAATTAACTTTAAATAGAACTTGTCATTTTTTATGTAACTATATTTAAACACTTGTTAACACATATTCCTACAATTGGTTAGGGGCTTGGGGGACATTATAACTTGCTGCCATTAAAAATCCTTGAATGGCGGCTTTCACCCATTTAACCTTTATATACCAAGCCAAATAAACCCCTTTCAGATGCTCTAAGAACATCAAAAAAGTCACTACTTTCAAACACAAAATAGTATGTTAACAGTTTGTGATAGTGAATAATTTTATTTACTCACCTAAGTTGTGAGTAATACTATTCCCTATTCAAAAATGTTCTTATAGCAAACACAAAAACCATTTAAGTAGCAAGGTATGTTATTGGAGGCAAATACATCTACCAACAAAGTGAATAATATAGTTCTTCTAAATAAACATATACATGTTCTACTATATTCTTAATACTTTGTTAGTAGGTCTTCAAACAGAATCATGTTTAATCAGCATAAGTTTGCAATGAGCAACCTATATTTTTATAAACGAATGCCATTTGATTTAAATTGGAACATAAACATCTCTGATTGATGATAATAAGCCTTTTACTGATGATATATAGCATTTTACTGATGATATCTATCTTAATACTGATGATATTGAGCCTACTACTGATGATATCTAGAAAACTATGGATGATATCTAGCCTTTAACTGATGATAACTAGCATATTACTGATAATGACTTGCCTATAACTGATGACATAGCCTGTTATTGATAATATATATAGCATATTACTGATGATATATAGCCTACTACTGATGATATTTAGCCTATTGCTGATGATAAATAGCCTATTGCTGAGGATAACTTGCCTTTTACTGATGATATATAGAATACTACTGATAATATCTAGCTTAATACTGATGTTATCTACCCTACTACTGATGATATATAGAATACTACTGATGATATCTAGCCTACTACTGATTATATTTAGCTTAATACTGATGATATCTAGCTGACTAATGATGGTATCTATCATATAAGTGATGATAACAAGCTTATTACTGAAGATAATTCGCCTATTACTGATGATATGTAGCATGTTACTGATAATAACTAGCTTATTACTGATAATAACTAGCATATTACTGATTATATGTAGCATATTACTGATGATCACTGGCCTATTACTTATGATACTTTGCCTATTAATGATGATATATAGCTTATTACTGATGATAAATAGCATATTTCTGATGATTACAAGCATATTACTGATGATAACTTGCCTATTACTGATGATATATAGCATATAACTGATGATAACTAGCTTATTAATCATCATAACTAGCATATTACTGATGATATATAGCCTATTACTGATGATATATAGCATATTACTGATGATAACTAGCATATTACTGATGATATATAGACTATTATTGATGATAACTAGCTAGCCTATTACTGATGATAACTAGCCTATTACTGGTTATATATAGCATATTACTGATGATAACTTGCCAATTACTGATGATATATAGCATATTATGGATGATAAAACGCCTATTACTGATGATAACAAGCCTATTACTGATGATAACAAGCCTATTACTGATGAAAACAAGCCTATTTCTGATGATAACTAACATATAACTGGTGATATCTAGCTTATTACTGATGATAGCTAGCATATTAATGATGAAATTTAGCCTGCTACTGATAAGACAATTCAATATTGACTCCCAAACATAAGTTCCCAGTATGGACATTAATATGTATGATTTTGATTGCTTTTAATGCTAACTGTAAAAATGTGCCCAAGTTGGAGAAAAAAATGAAAGTATTGTACATGTTCATAAATTGAGCAAAATCAACACAAACGCGGTACTATGGCTTTACAAGATGTGAATTGCAAGTGAACTGTTTGTGGAAACTGCATGTCTTCCAGGTTTGTGATAATTATTGCTGTACCACTAAATTACTGATCCTGACAGATGTGAAGCAAAGCCCACAGTCATCTCAACCACATCTTGAGGCTTGCTTGTCCCATTCCTGCCCCCCTTCATGTTCCCTTGTCTGCCAGATGAAGGGGCTAATCTACCCCTCAATCTTCATCACTCTCAGATGGCAGCAGTCCCATTTGTAGGCAGCCCTTATTCAGCATGCTCTCAGCCCCTATTCATTATCCTCTCAGGCCCCTATTCAGAATGCTCTCAGGCCTTGTTAGACCAGTGAACAAATCGCTTCTAGACAAAGAATTCACTTTCTCTAAATTTCTGCTTTCCGAGCTATAATTGGCTCTTAAATAGAATACAATTTATTTAAACCAAAATGAATTGGATTGCTGTGGCTGAAATTGGGCAGATAAAAAACCCTTTCATTCATGACTTGGTTTTGGACACATGATTCAATTGACAATTTATTTTGAAATATGTTAATTATATTTTTTTTCAACAATGCTTTATTTTATCATCAATGGAATTGGATCAATGTAAGAAAATTTGAAACTAGCTAGAAAATAAGACATGTAAAAAGAAAATAACATCAGCATTCTGTTAGTAAATAGTAATATGTCAATCGCTGTTATGTGACTTGAAGTGTTTACTAATTGTGATCAACAACTGTAAATTTTACTTGACAGATTCCCATTTAAAGGATTTTTATCATAAATACTCTTCAACCTTTCAATTCCACACCCAGACTGAACAAGGGCAGGGTAATAAGTGATCATCATGATTAAGCTGAGAGCAAAGGACAGATAAATTAGGTTGACCCATGGGGCAGGGTTGCAGTAGGGTGTAGGCCCATGCACTCTCCAGGGCACACTCTCAGAGATAACTCATGACTTTCGTGGCTCATGAAGGCAGTAATGATCCTGGGGCAGGAGTCCTACCCTGATAACAGGTCCACACCCTTGGCCACTTTACTTTAGCTCATGGTTTCATTCTGCCAATATGTTTCCAGGAAACAATGTATGTTTGTTCAGTGTACCTTAGTTGTACCCACAATTTGTAAATGTTTGCTAACTGAATGGTCAGCTCTTCTTTTTATTCTTCCCATTAATTGCAGGGCTCCTCTGGAGCATCAACGCAATTTGATTATTCAATGAGTCTTGTAATGGTACACACTACTGGTCACCAACTTCAAAACCGTATTTTGTCCAGTTCTATGAACATTGGGAGTTGTATTTGTTCATATGATATGATAAGGTATAGGCGCTTATAATATTTATTTTTTTATCTCTGGTAGATTTGAAAATCACTCAGCAATGATTTATATTTAATTAAAGGTGGCATTTTTGCCATCTCATCCTAGAACTACTTTCACCCAGACTGAATCTGTTGTGAGATTACTGTGATATGCCACAGCAAGGTTCTTTGACGTATGTGGATTATGCAGACCCATAATCACTGGTATATGCTCATATGAAACCTCCCAAAAGATGTTTTGCAATGTAGAATATTGTTGTTTTTTTTGTGGAATGTTCTCACATATAAAATGGTTTGTCCAACATAAGCTATAAAACAGAGCACCCACTGATGTTTTCCCGAAATATATGATAATGTTGTTTGAAAAATAAATAATAAACCTTGTAAGAAGTTTCAAGTAAATGTACCAAAATATTTAAATAATGTAATGTCCGCTGTAACATTTACTTAGGTAAGAAATTGTATTATGTTTTATGTTCAGAAGAGGAATTATGTGTACTCTTCTACAAAAGAAACATGTTTTGGCACTATAAGCATTAACATGTTTGATTGTTCTTGTAATTCAAGGCTGTAAAAATGAGGGTTGGAGGAATTCTATCAGACAAACCTTTTTTTATTGCTTCTGACAACACAAACATAGCATGCATTTTGTGAGCCAATACTTGTGTGTAATAATTGTGCTGGTACATTCCTCAGAAATGTTATTAAACTTCACCTGACTGACAAAGTACACAATAAAACAATGGCTAATTATGTGGTATATCAGTTCAGGGTGTCGTTTTATGGCCTTTGGAGCATGGAAGAGGGTGATAAAGGTCAGACATGATGAGGGATTCATGGAGGAGTTGCTGGTTACTGCCCTCCTGGTGCATGATGGGATTCATGGAGGAGTTGCTGGTTACTGCCCTCCTGGTGCATGATGGGATTCATGGAGGAGTTGCTGGTTACTGCCCTCTTGGTGCATTATGGGATTCATGGAGGTGTTGCTGGTTACTGCCCTCTTGGTGCATTATGGAATTCATGGAGGAGTTGCTGCGCCCAGGGCTTTTTTACTTAGAGAATGGCCATATTTCACAAATTTGAGAAGTTCAATATCAACATAAAACATACAGCTCAGTTTTGCCCTGTTTTCAAAATTAATTTTATCTCACATTACAAAGTAAATTGGGGTATATTGGAATCACCATGTCAGTCTGTCTGTCAGTAGACACAAACTTGTCAGCAGACTGGTGTTCTTCTTCACTTTTCAACATACAATATTCAAACTTGCAGGCATTGTTCCTTTTCATAAATATATTGAATACACAAGAAGAATAGCTGCTAATTTACTTGTCACTGTTACATTACAGAGGGCCAGAGTTACAGTCTTGCTAATGGAAGTGTAGGTGACAGCCATCCTTAAGGCTTATTTGATTACCGGAATAAACCCCCTTTAGAAGAAACACCCTTCCCTATAAAGGGCATAGCGGAAGAAACCCCCTTTCACATTTTGCATACACGGAAGAAACACCCTTCCATAGCGGAACAAACACCCTTCAAGTTTTTAGACAGGCGGAATAAACCCCCTTCCTAATTGTTAACCAAAATCCATAATTAAATGAAGGTGCGAAAATCTGATTAAAGAAGTGTACCGCTGTCGTTTGTTCACAAGTTGTTAATGATACACATTAAATATTCAAGCTGTTAATCTCAACTTCTCATCATTATCTACAATAGCCATTACATTAAAGGACCTTGAATATAATTAAATGAAGGTGCAAAAATCTATTTCCAAACTGCTTTGTGCTGATTAAAGAAGTGTACCGGCCGTTTGTTCGCAAGTTGTTAATGATGAGATGCTCGTGTGAATTTGTCTCGCACTCATTTAAGTGAGATTATACCATTTTTATATGTGTTAAATTGTACTATATTGATAAAAATATGTTACAATAACACAAAATAGGCAAGAAAAATTATACATTGAAGACGAATTTCATAAAAGGCAGCAAAGACAAATAAGCGCCCCGAGCCAATTGTGACGAAGATATTTCATACATATTTTCCTGCAATAACCGAAGCATTCGTCTTTTAAAAAAAACACTTTTTTATTCTTACTTGAATCCCAAAAAACGGCATAGCGGAAGAAACCCCCTTTCACATTTTGCATACACATGATTTCATTATGGAAGAGGGTTTGTTCCGCTATGGAAGGGGTTTATTCCGCATATGCAAAACTAGCGAGGGTGTTTCTTCTGCCTATGCAAAATATGAAAGGGGGTTACTTCCGCTATGCCGTTTTTAGGGAAGGGTGTTTCTTCCGGAGGGGGTTTCTTCCGGAGGGGGTTTCTTCCGTACACCGGCTTATTTGGCTGGTTAATTATCCAATTAATGTTTGTCAGTTCCCATTCCACCTGTATCTCATTAATGTTTGTCAGTTCCCATTCCACCTGTATCTCATTAATGTTTGTCAGTTCCCATTCCGCCTGTATCTAATTAATGTTTGTCAGTTCCCATTCCGCCTGTATCTAATTAATGTTTGTCAGTTCCCATTCCGCCTGTATGCACTGTGCAGGTATCTCCTGCTACCAACAGAAGCCTGTCAGACATTTGCACTAAACCATTTGAGCAGTTGCTCTGGGAAATCCGGGCTAAATGCATGTGCGTAAAATGTCGTCCCAGATTAGCTTGTGCAGTCTGCAGACACTTTCCGCTTTTATGGTATTTTTTGTTTAAAGGAAGTCACTATTTAGCGAAAACCTGTTTAGGCAAAAAGAATCCTCCCTGATTAGCCTGTGGGGACTGTACAGGCTTATCTGGGATGACAGTTTACGCATAAGAATTGCAGAGCCCCGTTCTCCAAGAGGCTCAACTTTATGTTCTGTATCAGTCAAGAATCGTATCTGATGAAGGACATTTATGTTTATGTGGCACAGTCTGCACTAATAACCAGTCAAATCCACCCAGCTGTCACTGGGTGACGGAATAAGAGCCACCCAGTAATATGTGGATCTACACCAGGAGAATTTCAACAATGAATAACTTATAACTGTGAATAATTCCTAGTTCAAGCTTTAAAAATTGCTGATAGATTTGATTAAAAAACACATTTCTAACAGTTTATTGTCAATGGCATAAAAAGCAAACATCTTATCTTGATACATGGGCTGTGTACCTTATTAGCAAGCATTTTCAAAGGATTTATTCTCAACATTATTAACCCTTCCCCTGATAGACCCCTTATCTGATTTGCCACTCCAGGCCAATACCAGTCATGCTGTTCTGATAACATTAACTCCATATAAGGCTGATAAGATTGACTACACCATCTCCATAGGGTTATTGGAAAAATATTGGAAAAATTCTCAACTGTTACGCCTGTCTTGTTTAAGCTTAATTTTCACTTAGTTCCTTTCATTTAACATCATTTGTGTAAATGTAATGATTGTAGAGAAATAAATTCTCCTTCCAACCATATAAATTTTAAGTCTGTATTGTAAACAACGCATAAGAAATGTTTGAACAAACAAAGAAGACTTATTTTTTCAGAAACAAACAGAATTTATTCAGTGTTTAATTTACAAATACACATGATTTCAATGCATATTCATATTACACATTTAATAATAAAATAAACATATATATTTACATAACATATATATTTACATAACAATAAATAAACCTTTATATTTACATTACACAACAACAGTATTTACACAACTAACAATTATAGGTTGCAATAAATTATAATTTGTAAACATGAGACTTCTGTTGACAAAAGTTAGAAGTGTTTTTATAACTAATTGACTATTTTTTTTTCTAATTATAATGCTACACGACAAATGAAATAAAATAATCAATTTCTATAATTCATGGCTTATAAAATTTAAAATATTTAATAAATTATTTACTTCTTAGTTTAAAAAATATAATAATCTGAATACTTAAAATATAGTTGCAACATATACAGTAGCAATGTCCTAACCAATGTCCATTCCTTAGCAACAATGTCCATGATAACTTTTACTTGATATCATGACACTTTTTCGAAAAACGAAATTAAAAAGTGTAATTACAAGTAAAGTCATTACTCATCACAGATTCACAGGTTGTGATATCTTGCGAAGCAACCATCCTGACAGAGGTGGACACCGCAAGTAGCACACCCGAACTTCGTCTCCTTCCGCTGCTTCAGGTATCGGGTGTGGTACTTGCAGGTCTTTGTCTTGTCAGAGAGTCGGGACATGACATGGCCCCCCATGTTGATCTGCTCCACCAAGCCATCTCTCCCTCTGCCTTCCGGTGCTGCCCGTTTTCTTTTACAGAACCCGCCAGCCAGTTCCCGGACAAGTTCCAGGCGGAAATCAAGGTGGGTGAACCGCTTCTTGCCGATTCTCCTGCGGGACGTCAGTTTGTAGAGGATGAAGGCATTCACAATACAACAGTTCAGAAGAAACCAGAAGAGGTATCGCCAGTACTTCTTGGAACAGCGCCCAACGTCATACTTAGCGCGGTACTGGTCATGCAGGTCGACACCACCCATATACATGTTGTAGACGTTGACACTGTGTGGCGACTGTAGCTGCAGGACGTTGGCTCCACATCGTCGCTGTGCAGGTAAAATGACGGTAGGGTCGCTCAACGTGGACAAGTGATGCACAAGTCGCTTGTCCTTCCACACAGTGGCAGTCAGGTTGGTGTCGCCCATCTGCATGATCTTAAAGTCTCCGCGCTGTCGTACCTCTGCTGGTTTCTTCAACTGGCTGGGGAATCCCTTCCTGTTGACCCTGACAGTCCCGCAGGCGTAGAGGCCCTTCTCCAGGAGTTGCTTCATGAGAGGTATACCTGTGAAGAAGTTGTCGAAGAACACCCAGCGGAAGGAGTGGTAGATGTGGTCCACTAGCCTCATCACAACGTTGTGGCCAAGTCCGTGTTCCGTCTGGTTGTTCTGTCGCCCCAGGTATACCTCAAAACGAGCAAGGAAGGCTGTCTTGGCATCGCAGAGCATCCACACCTTGATTCCCCTCTTGATCGGCTTGGCGGGCATGTACTGTCGAAAGCTGAGGCGGCCGGTGAACGCAATCATGGCCTCGTCAACGGAGACCTCCTTGTTGAGCGTGTAGATGTCCTGGAATGTCCGGCTGACGCTCTCCATGACAGGTCGCACCTTGAAGAGTTTGTCGTATCCTGGCTCTCCCCTTCCTGGCTCAGTTGACCGGTCCGCAACATGGAAGTACTGCACCAGCTTCTGGAACCTGTTGCATGTCATGGTGTTGGTGATTCCAGCATTGTTGATGAAGGGATTGGTCGACCAGAACATCTCGGCATTGGGGAGCTGGTTGATTCCCATCAGGATGTTGATGGCCAGGAATGCCCTCATCTCTTCTTCGGTTGTGTCCTGCCATCTTAAGTCCGTTGGTATGTCCGGCTGTGCCTTCTTCCAAGCGAAGTAACCATTCGTATGCGCCACAATGGTCCGAAGCAGCTGCGGAGAGAACAGCAGCCACAAGTAATCAATGGGAGTGGCTGTCTCCACATCAAATCCATCTGGCAGGCGTGCTCCCGGNTGTTGCATGAAATCTAAATATAGCGTGCTATTTTTATTTTATTCAGATGCAATGACAATTCCAAATCATTCGCGAGCTACCCCGGCACTTTAGTAGAAATTCACTACGAAACTTTTAACCGAAATTAAAAGATCCCAATGTTGTCTGTGATACGATGTTTTTGTTATAAATAAATACACCACGCCAATTTTCGCGCGCTTTTTTATGAGAACAAAGAAAATGAAAACGTTATTGGCATATATACATGTATTAATGTGTGGCTTCAATTTGTAACAGAACATGAATTGTACACAACACGCGCACTAGGCGTCAGGTGATTTACAAATGTTGGATTACACCTGTCCTGATTGGGCGCTTATTTCATCAGATCTTTAAATAGAAACATATGCCAAAATTCATTTGATAGTTTAGAGATATGGCGAACGTTTGTGATTTTTGCATTTCTATCACACTTTTATCGTCAATATTAACCAGAATTTGCATTTCAAAATGGAGATCGGAAATATACGGGATTATCGGGTAATGGATAGAGACGGGATTTGTCGCATGTATGCGGTAATCGATAAGGACGGCAATAAACGTATGTATCGGGGAATCGATAGACTCGGGATTATACGCATCTATCAGGGAAAGGGTTAATGCACAGGGGCTTCATGCAGAAAAATGAATCAATCTTCAGTGATAATTGACAGCATGTTGTGTTTAATGGTGTTTTTGTTGCTGCAGTGAAAAAAGAACTAAAACTTTACAACCAAGGTCAGGATACTTATAAATCTCCCACATTCAGTCAAGATTTGCTTTCTGTTGTAATTCACCTCTGGCTTTATTATTTAACATGTTTGTTTAAAAAAAGCAGCAATATTCAAACTTATGTTGAAATTAAATTCTCAAATGATCATAGAAATTAGTATTTTCATGAGTTATTAAAGTTACATAACATAATAATAAAATCAAAAACCTGCATACCGTTAGTTACTTCTGCAATAGAGCCTGGGTAATAGAAGTACATGAAATTCTGGGTAATAGAAGCACAGGGAATTCTGGGTAGTAGAAGAACAGGGAATTCTGGGTAGTAGAAGCACAGGGAATTCTGGGTAGTAGAAGATCAGGCAATCTATGCTGAGTATTTATTTATTACTTACATTACATACTCGTATATGCTGGTAGGTAAAAGTCTAAAGATTAAATAAAATGTGTACATTTGAAATATATTTTATTCTTCTCGTTTCAACTCTTTTTTTTTATAAAATTGCTAAGTAACCTACAAATGTAACAAATAGACAGACAAACACTTCCTAATATTTTCTGCATACTACTTTTTGCCACACAATAATTGATATGAAGTTTCAGATTACCCAAAAAGACCATTATATATGACAAAATCCCAGACATTGCTAGAAGGAGGTGGAGTTGTAACATAAATCATGTCATACCAACATGTTGTACTGATTCAAATGTGGAGAATATCCAGAGAATCACAGCTTAGTGGAGTTATTAACTGTGTTTCTTGTGAAAGTTGTGTTTTGCATTTGGTATGTGGGGCCAATTGTTAGTTGTGCAATACTCTAGGTAAAGGAGGTACACAACTAGACTTGACAGCATACTGGTATTAAATTAATATTTACAAACTGGTTGCATACGTCACTGCAGATTGCACATTATTTGAATTGTATAAGATTTATAAACTAAATGTGAAAGATCTAGTTTCATAGCATTGGCATATTTCTTGTTTTCTCCCTTATTTTCTGCGCTATAAATTGTTTAACAAATCCTTCCCAAATCAAATTGTTACCTAGACTTTAAAACGGGCGCTTTTTGTGACAGGTTGGTACTTGTTCATATTATAACATGTGTTGTGGGGGTATTCTTTGTCACTATTGTGACAATAATATATAATAGTGACAAGCTCTAGTCTTTGTAGGTAGATAGATCTCATTATGGAGAAACCCATTGTATAAGAACAGTTACTCTGCATTATGTAGTTTTGGAGTTAATGGCCTCATAGTTTGAAGACTTCTTAGAGTGAAATGTGAGCATTTTGACTTAATGTATTCTTCATAGAACATTGAAAAAAATCAACACACATGAATAGCTGTTAATTTACTTTTCACTGTTACAAATGGCAAGAGTAACAGTGTTGTTAGTGGATGTGTAGGTGACAGCCATCCATTAAGGCTCAATTAGCTAGTTCATTATCTGATCAATGCTTTTTTTGTCACCAACAGAGGCCTGTGCCTAGATCTGCACTAAACCATTTATCAAATCAGTTGGCCCATGTAACAGGAATGTGTACTTACATAATGACTAAAAAAGTATTTGTAATTAACTAGTTTTATGCATTTTTAATTGATGTCAAACAAGAATAATTGAACATGTTAATGTGACTTAAAAAAAATCTGTTTTGTTCAGTTTAATTGGTAAAAAAAACACAGTCAATCAATCTGCTTCATCTGAAGTATTAGAAAAATTCGTTTATTTTGTTGTTCTGCTGGTATGTGATTTTGCATATGAATGTATATTGCTGAAAGCTTGGCACAAGCTGTTAGTAAACTTTGCCTTTATATAGCAGTTAGCTGATCGGTAAATGGCCACGGAGGTGATTTCATTCATACTTATCAAATCCCACTGACCATCACTGATTAATGAGAAATATATCCAAAGCCTTTATGCTCTGTCCATTTGATGTATTAGTATTCTATGGACCAACCTTTTTAANAAAGTTACAGTTGGGGGCATCCGTGTCCTGTGGACACATTTTTTGTTGTTGCTGCAGTGAAATAAGAACTAAAACTTTACAACCAAGTTCAGGATACTTATAAATCTCTCACATTCAGTCAAGATTTGCTTTCTGTTGTGATTCACCTTTGGCTGTTCTGTAACATGTTTGTTTAAAAATGCAGCAATATGCAAGGTTATATTGAAATTTAATTCTTAAATCATCAGATAAATTAGTATTTTCATGAGTTATTTAATTCACATAACATAATGATAATTTCAAAAACCTGCATACTTTCATTTGCAATCGAGTCTGGGTACCAGTAATAGAAGCACAGGGAATTCTGGGTAATAGAAACATGGGGAATTCTGGTCGATAGAAGCACAGGGAATTCTGGATAAAAAAATAAACACAGGGCATTCTGGGTAATAGAAGACAATGCTATTCTTGGAAATACAAGTACAGGGAATGTATGCTTAGTATTTATTTATTTCATGTATTATTTCAATCATAACGTATGATGCTGGTAGTTAAAGCCTCAAGATTTAATACTAATATATACGTGTACATTTCAAATAACTAAAAATATTTCCTTTTTTCAACCTTGAACCTTTTTATTGTATGAAATTTTTGTATTATCTACGAAGGTAAGGAATTTAGTTTATATCGTACGATTCCATTACATCAATTGTCTCCTGATATCAATCATTTTGCGGAAGCCAAAAGCTTCATGGAAGCCGGTAGCTTCACGGAGGCGGATGCCAGTATCTTTACGGAAGCCAGTGTAGCGGTCCATTTTTTCCCTCGGCCATTTTTTCCTCGGGGAAAGATTGGCCTTGGCCGTTTTTTCCCACGGGGAAAAAATGTCCTAGTTCCCCCCCCCCTAGTCCAATTCTCCCCCCCCCTGATTTTTCATTTAATATATCTTCCCGTCTACACCTTTCGGCCAGTTTTTCCCCCCTGGCCAGTTTTTTCCCCCCTACCTTGTAAAATTAGTTTTTACAATAGAATTTGATAGAGAGTTGCTTAAACTGCCTCCACACTCTTATCTTTTATTTTACTTATCTTTCACATTTATTCTTCACNGTTTCCGAAACATCATCGAAAATGACTGATTTTTGTTAAAAAAATCTAAAGTTTGAAATAAATGACTACATTTCGTGTTATATAGTTACGCATTTATCCCTTGAGGAAACGTAAGCCAAATATCCGCCCCTTGAGTTGTTTCATGAACATGTCACAGGCGTGACAAATCACATGTTCAATTTCGTTTGTCAACGTGCAAAGGGTAATTGTTAAGCATTTCATAGTCATGTGCGTGTGTGCGCGAGGTTTCACCATGCCATTATTGGTTTGTCGTCTGTGTTCTGATATATGATCTTGCCGTATCCGCAAGGTTACAGTTTCCTGGAATGATGCCGATACCACATGCGATTGGAAGATAAAATGAAAACCAAACATATGGATCCATCTCCGCAAACGGTCAAAACAGCCATAAATAATTTGTTTAAGCACTTATTTCCGTTTTGTTGACGTTTTATATAGTTTAATTAGAAATGTTTTATGAACTAGTATTTGAATATTTTTCATATAATAATTTTATGAAAAGTACTTACAAATATATACAAACACACGGAGAACTTCTTTCTGTATTTTACAGTGATGTTTTTGCGTCTGCTCTCTGCGTCCCTGATGCAACCTTTATGTTGTGTACACATTAATATAAATCTAATGAGGCCTCGGGACGCATACAACTTACATTTAATGTGTTTTCATAGTCTCAAAAAAATCAGTGATTGAAACATGTTAGAACAAATCTAAAATCAACCCCGGCCTCTGATTATACAAAGATATTTTGTCTTCCAATCATAAAATTACCTAATGTACGTTCACTTTCACTCGATTTTTCAGAAAATAGTTGATACATGCTGCATTAAATCTAAATTGAAATTTAGAGTTCTCGCTGAAGATATATCCACGAGTTTCGTCTTTGCAGTGAAGAAATGATTATTTGATATAAGCAATAACTTGCGGGAAAGTTTTACTTGCGTAAGTCCATTCAATACGCCAACATGTGGCATTCTGAAAATAATTGTATCATGATGCTTAGAACTTCATATAGATTGAGTACCGAACACACTTTAAATGCCACGCGGCAGTTTATCTTGTATAGACATTTCGAAATCATTAAAAATGCATGCAACTGACGAAGTTTCCATAATGTTAGATGCAAACATGTGCGTTAGGTTGCCTTATTCCTTTGGTTTTGCAGTCACTGGGATTATTCCAACATTTAGTGTGCAACACCAAAGTCGCTCGTTTAAAGGTCAAGGTGACAGTGACCACTTACAGTACGTGCATATTCATGCATATTTTATTCAATGATTATAGTGAAAGTAGATATTGGAGTCTGGCTTTAGGGTTATCAGTCGTGGTGCTATTGAAAAATTGGCACAAATGATAAACATGTGCAAACATAATTTAGCGTGAAAAAACTGACTAACACGTCATGGTAACTTTGGATATTTAAATTATGTTAACATAACATATATAGACCAAGTGACAGAAAATGGTCTTGTCAGTCTCGAAAAATTATCGTTAATGATTTTGAAATAATTGAAACAATTGATATTTCTATAATTAAGACTTGGCTCATTTATTACCTGTTTAAAAGGTCAACGTCGCAATAAAATACTGTAATACGACAGTGTATGATAAGTAACAACAGCCCTGGAAAATTACTAATCTTGACTTTCCTTTCTTTCATTATTTTGCTAATTTATTTGTATAATTTTAATGTGATATGCAGCCTGTGCCTGCCACACAACACTGTGTCAAGTGACATTCAGCGGGGTATATCCGTGTGTTATGGACGTGTCAGAGAAATATTGGATATGTAATAATTTTAGACACAATATACGCCAAAGACAATAAGTTTCCATGACGGAGAAGTTTCGTTACGAAATAGTCGTATGGAGTGGTACTCACACGAAGACGAGCGGTTAATCGAACTAAACACACATATATAAGGTCTCATATTTAATCATTAACAACATAATAGCACATTTGAAACATTTAGCAGAAATAAAGAAAGGGCCCGTGAGTGTGTCAAGTCTCTCATAAAACTCTCGAGTGCAGAATCACGTACTATAGCGTCAATATTACCACCTTCACTGAAAACAGAACGCAGTCGTGTTAACGTCGTCATGGAGACGCCACCGTCATCAAAGACGTTTTTCTCCAGCTCACACACGCAGTCGCTTTCATACTTTTCAATAAAAGCGGTATCTGGGTATGACGCCACGCTGACGTCATCAATCATGCAAATGTCCAAATCAGACACGTCACAGGTCTCCTCATCCGATAAGACGGCTGCGTCTAAATCACAAACACTGCGTGGCTCAGTTATGTCACTGTCAATTCCATCTCCGGGAGTGCGAGCCGTTAACGTCCATGTTGTGTCGTCATCCGCACGATCACCGCGCATTCTTAATTGGAGTTCTGTAAATGTGACGTCATCAGAGCCGTCTCCTCGCATCCTGACCGGAAGAACTATTTTTCTGGTTTGATAAGGAGCACTGCGATTCCCACAAGGGATGTCTTTATTGAAACACTTGTTCACTGGTTTATCAAAATTTAGGTTTTCAAACAATGTCGACTGAAGTTGCTTCTTGTCGCCATGGAACAGTTTTGAGCGCAGACGACGCAACTTGCTCTTGACGCGGGCCTTATAAGCCTGCGTTGTGGTCGCCATAGAAGCCGGGCGTACGATATAAGTGACGTCATTCATTTTTGCGTTAGGACGGATGTTCAACTGAAAAACAAAAATAAAAAGTAAGTCTATATAAATAGCCAAGTATTATTTGGTATTATTATAAGCAAGTTTGTGTATGATTTTGGTGAACACAGCAGTAATAGTTTAAGTAAGTTAACTTTTAAGTTTAATGGTTTATTAAAAAAAAAACGATAATACTGAGCAGTATATGTCAAAAAGAATATATATAAATAACATTTACCATTTTGTCTATTCGTTTAAAAATGTTGTTCGACAGTAAACGTTGTTTTAGCAATAGCGTAATATAATGTCTGGATATGACAGAATTTCTAATTTCTTGAACAGGTGATGTGAACGTTGAACAAAACGTGTGCCATCAATATATTCTATTTGGTTTTTATGGTGTATAACACGCGTCCACTAATTTCCACGTGGCGACGATTTCCGTTCGCACCTTGTTAATTGACACGTGTACCAGTTATTTTAACAATTAAGGACACATTGACTACACAAGTAACTGGAAGTGTAACAGAAGCGTGGTAACGAGTAATCTTTCACAACGTTAATTTAAGAGCGCTAGACATATAGTCTCCTAAAAGTTTGCACTTATTTCAAATTTAATTAAACTCAATTTCTTAAATACATGTGTAATGATTTTGCAGTAAAATGTTTACCCATGCATTATATCTTCGCATAGTTCAATATCTTAATTTCACACACAATTTGTATAAATAAATAATAGCATTATCTGAACAATAAGTTTCGTTATAACATAATGAGGCGTTTACCTCGAAAAAGTCCGTATTGGCCAAACAAACGATGATCATACAACAATTAGTTCGAATCCTACAATTGTTTGGCAGTTTAAACTAATAACACATTTAACTATTCTCCTCTTGAAATGTATTAGGACAACTTTGTGCATGCAATCGGTAGTTTATGGTAGTTGATTTATTTATTCTGTCTATATTAAAGTCAGAGAGTTTCATGTTGACACAGGTGTTCGTCGGAACGCCACACGGAAGAACTTGATCGGAAATAAAAACGCATTCACGAACGTTCATTAATGTTTTGCAGATGACGTATTGAGGATTTACAATGTGGAGCCTCGTGAGAAAACCGGGCAAAATGCTTGTGCGTAAAGTGTCATCCCAGATTAGCCTGTGCAGTCCGCACAGGCTAATCAGGGACGACACTTTCCGCTTAAACTGGATCTTCGCTAAGCAGAGACATCATTTAAACAATAAATACAATAAAAGCGGAAATTGTCGTCCCTGATTAGCCTGTGCGGACTGCACAGGCTAATCTGGGATGACAATTTACGCACATGCATTATGCCCAGTTTTCTCAGAACACGACACAAATGATTTAGAAATGGAATGAACATATACATGCGTGGGAATGGGCAATAGCTCAGCCATGTCACGATGGAATGTACAGATGCATGCGTGGGAATGGGCAATAGCTCAGCTCTGTCACAACAAGAACATTATAACGTTAGTATTAATTAGCCTTTGTTAGATATTATGCTGTTGTATTTGAGTGATGTATGTGTCTGCAAAGTTTCACGCAAACATATGTGTGATGCGTGCTTATAACAGTTTACAATAACCTTTGGTATCGAGCTATATCATGGATAAACATATAACATAGACTGTGACAATAAATGCTTTATTTTGCATTTAGGAGTATGGTATTTTGATTGTTTATGGGCATGTTTAATATCCCTCTTTTATCTTAAATAACAACCCCCGTAAAAAATGCGCACATACATGATAAGAATACCATCGATACGAATCAGATATTCTCATTTGCACTTTACGGTGTTCTTGTTTAAATCTGAGTTCAACGTTACTCGCGTTTTCGACATAGGGAGCCCCTTTTCCTTTGTTTAATCTCCAATACACAACACGCACAATTGTGTCACGTTAAAATCATATTTAAATGAGTACTCGAACATGGTTGAAAAAAGTAACAATGGCCAAACACGCAAATTTCGGACACTTATACTTGAGAGTTGTGGGATTGAAGACTTTAACCGTTTCATCCAGGTCAGTGCCTTTGAGCAATGTGTGAACATATTAAAGTTGG
>VMBQ01004832.1:0-75112 GCA_007657795.1 Dreissena rostriformis
ACATGCAGCTCATTGCAAAATACGCCGTCGGTGTCTGATATCATACCAAATGTCGTAGATCCCTCGATTTGACTACCAACAGTGACATATTGTGTATGCAATCCATTCAAATGTATATAATATTCATAGTATTTTAGGACATGTATTTGATGGATTCATAAACTGAGATATTCCGTACACTTGGAACTTCATTCCCTACCGAATCTTTGGTTGTTCTTTGCTAAGCATCAATTTGTATGACATCATAGTATAATTTGTTAAAATTTGTCAAGAGTTAAATCATGTGTAAGACTTCGGTGTGAGTTTCTGAAACACATATTAAGAGATCGTTTTTTATGAATTTTAACGTGCTTTTAATTATTTTTTATGCAAGTAAACTAAATATAATCCGCATTAAAAAAAATAACTTAACTACACATATTGACATCGGTGAAATTATTATAAAATCATGAACAAGAAACAAAAAAAGCCTGCAACTTCACAGAAAGAACAAAAAACGTTATCAACATCAAATATAATTAGAACAATTTAAATACCCTTGACCATATAGTTAATGCATCTATAACATACCACATAAAAAGGAAATTTGACAGAAATAAGACTTGTTAAAGGTATTTCAAATAAATAAATAATAGAGACATGATTAATAATAAATGATCCTTAAATATATTTTCAATGATATTAAATTGTCTTGCGCGCGACAGTCAGAGTCTCTGTATAGCTCAATAGGAAAGTAGAATCAATTCAGACACTAAGTACGCGTACATTGTCAGTGCAAAAATATAGGTGAAATGTTATCCATAATTCAATACACTTAACTAAATTTTTCAAGTGGCGAATGACTTACATTTAATAATACAAAAATACGAACTTGTTAAAGCACAAACAAAAACTAGAACCTGATGCGTCAATTTCTTACATAGTTATTTTCCTCATAGTTGTTTAGTTTAACGCAAAAACGATTTGTGATTGTGAAATATTGGTTTTAAACTTCTTAATGTGCATACTATTATGCAAATACAAAATGTAATACTATATATCGGTCTATAATTTAAATGATTAACAAAATTCACAATAAAAAACATGTCCAAATAATCTGAAAAGATGCCAGTAGGCTGCATTGTATTGTGGCTGTATTTCCACGGATTTTCTGTATAATGCCCATGCACGTGGTAAAACCTTTTCTAATTCAAATACATGACCTAACATGTTTAGTGCCGTAGCCAAGAACTCGCTACTTCTGTTTTCTAATTCGGTCATGCAGTAGTATGACAATTTTGCCATATCAATTGCCTTTGTAACTTCATCCTTTGATGACACGTATAACAGATAGTACAGGAATGGTTTAACATCGGTTTCAAACCATTCAATCCTATAACGATATACATTTTGATCTGCACATTTTATTTCAACTGCTGTAATGGCCCTATAGTGTTCGTATTGCAGATGGCTTGGAACACAATTTATTTCACTTCTAAGAAATGTGAGAGGAAAAATTATCTTTCCTGCATATTCCATTAATATTTCTGTCGATGTACACTTGCTTGACCTTTCATCTGACTTAGGTTCGACATTGATGAGTTGTTCTGAAAATTCAGTGAGTTGCATCATACCTAATTTAATCCTATTTTCTATTGTATGCAGTAATGCAAAAGCACGTTCAAACTGACGTGTGCGTACTAGCATTGACGCATATCTTAAATGATTCGTGATGTCTTTTGATCGAAGAGATGTTTCATACATGTCGATAATGTCACTTGTCACCTCCCTGCCATTTGCTATACATTCAGAAGCTTCTTGTGATGCTAATCTGCTACAAATCCCTTGAAAAATAAATTCAAGCTCATCCCTGTATTCGTGGTTAGTCGCAATTGCTGCCTTGACTAATAAAGCATTATTTTTTGTATAAGTGAGTGTCAAATTGAATTGAGTCTTACACCGTACTCGTCCTATCATATCTATGATTATTCTTAAACGAATGGCTGTGCCAGATAGTAAATTGTCATTTCTTAAATCTTCGGAACTTGCAGATTGTCTCCAACCTACGTCATCCATACATAACTTCCGAAGACAACACAATCTAGATCTAATTATTTCTGTAACACTTTCTTTCACAATCTGGAGTTTATTATTCGTAAATTTTCCTGCAAACAAATTTACAGAGGAGATTGTGTAATGTGGACAGTAGCCTCTTTTTAAGAAACGCTTGAGAGTAATGAGACAGTAGATTACACACTGCACTAGATTGTCATCTCTCCATATGTCTTCTGGATATTGCTCAATCGTAAAGAAAAAAGCCGTTTTCATGTGAAACGTACTCACGCGTTCATCGACTAGAGGTTGCAGTAACTCCTTTCTTATCATTTTCGTTATGACATACACCTTCATCTGTACGATGTTAAGGTCAAACATCAGTAAACGTTCAATCATGTTAGTGGACATTCGAAACTGCGACTCAACATATTTATTTTGGTATTGTAGTTTAATGACGCTAAATCGACGTGCATCGTCGTAACTACATGTATGCCCTTGAACCCCGGGAGGTACCATATACACTTCACATTGTTTTGCCTTTAAAAGCGTTCCTTGTGAGGGCCAGTGGCCCGGCCTTGGTCTCGTAAATAAAACCCTACAATTATCCGGCAAAGTAAGACAGCGTACTGCAAAGACGGTGTCCAAATTTTGCCACGTGCAGGCAGGCCCATGTTGTTGCACCGTAAATTCCAAAGTGTCATGCGTTTGTAAAAATATCTTTAAATAAAACATGGAATTCAACAGCAATCGATCTTTTTCATCGAATAAATATATTGTATGAATGCTTTCTGCGGCAGCTATCAAATCCTTACTCAAAGGGAAATATGTGCTGTTCTCTAATCTTGTAATGGGCTGCAGGCAGCAACATTGTGGTAAAGACATTTGTTCTTTGATAACAAAATAATTTTGTTTTGAATGTTGAACATCCGACAAGTGTACACAGACAACTTGGTTTTCATTAAAACAAAGTTTGTCGGTGTCTGACATCATACCAATGGTCGTGGAGCCCTCGCTTTGACTACCAAACGTGACACATCTGACAGAATATATATTTAAAAATATACACAGCCATCTATCATGTACAAGACTGACGTGGCGTCTCAAAGATACCATTTCTTCATTCACCCCTATATCGTCCATTACTTGCGCTAGTTCAATTGAAACTCGTTTCAAATCTTCTGTCTCCATTTTCATTTGCTGTGTCTGTATTTTATGTTTATGGTAGTTGTTATTTTGTCTCTGAGTTCATGAACATTGTGAACACATTCTGAAACAAAAGAGAAACAAAACGTTAAAAAATAAATTGATGTTTTAGAAATTGTAAACACTTTTCTATCATAATTGTAACGATGCTTGTGGAATTCATATTAATATTACATTGTGCATTTCAGGCTTAAATATTGCAGATAAATCGGCAATAAAGACGCGAATACTGAAAAACAAATCATTTTGCAAACATTTACAGATAAAAGCTTTTCGATCGCATTTTTGTTTGCATTTTAACATACTTTAAACATATTTTTTAAATCGACTACATTATGCTGTATCACATGCTGTATTGAACTGTTTTGTATGTAAAATCCATGCATTACGAAGAAATCTTTATAGAGGGACATAACGGCTAAAACCGTTTTAAAACTTTGCGAATAAGTTTATCTTTTAAAAACTATTTATCAAATATGTGCTTTACATAGTACATGATTCTTAACTTTTAACGGTCTGTAATAAATGTATTTTTATTATTTTTGTAAAGTTGTCTCGAGCTCGGACAAATAAAAGGTAGTAGATATGTTTTTAGGTATGGAATAAGATAGCGTAACGCGAACTTATACTAGTTATAATGCAGTGTTGAAAATTATTATTGAAGTTCGCGTTTGTTAAAGATTTTAGCTTCATTTCATCGTAAGGGGTTTATTAAAGTTAAATTTGTGGGAGTGTATATTTTCTTAACAAATTCATCTATAAAAAATGTAACAAGATGATANTTACATAGTACATGATTCTTAACTTTTAACGGTCTGTAATATATGTATTTGTTTTATTTTTATTTTTTTAAGTTGTCTCGAGCTCGGACAAATAAGAGGTAATATATATGTTTTAAGGTATGTAATTAGATAGCGTAACGCGAACTTATACTAGTTATAATGCAGTGTTGAAAATTATTATTGAAGTTCCATTTCATCGAAAGGGGTTGATTAAAGTTAAATTTGTGGGAGTGTATATTTTCTTAACAAATTCATCTATAAAAAATATAACAAGATGATAATAAGCATGGAGCATGTATTGTTTTATGGATTGCAACGAATGTTCTTGTGCTTTTTGAATACCTGTTTATGGGCGTGTTAAAGCTCACTTCAGCAACAAACAAAAAAACATTCCTACTCCTCGAGAAGCCATAATTATTTATCTATCTTGATGAAACTGTGTCATAATTATTTACTTGATAATAATAATAATGTGTATGTAGAATCTGGTTTAAGCTAAGTCATCAGGTATAGTTTGTGAAACGCGAAGTTACCAATCTAGTAGCGAAATTAATTATTTAATCCTGATGAAAATATGTCGGAATGTTATATTGATACTATTTAGGCAAAGTAAGAAAATGGGTAACGTGCGTTTAGTTATTATGTGTTACATANAGTTATTCAATCCTGATGAAACTATGTCGGAATGTTATATGGATACTATTTAGGCAAAGTAAGAACATGGGTAACGTGCGTTTAGTTATTATGTGTTACATATTACATAAGATAGATTACTAAGGATAGCATAAATTCATGTTTGTTTAACATCAAGTGTAATATCGTGTGTACCTAAATAGATAGGTACGGTGTATTTTAACCATGTCACAACGCATATTGGAATCAAAAAATAATATCACGCATATGCAAAACAACTTTTATTATATTAATTCTGAACGCGATATGCTCAGTGAGAAAATACGTTACTATGTTATATTCATATTTAATATATTGCACTGAATCTCAGTTTTTGTTAAATACATTTCGGTCCTTAATACCAAAGTTAAAGGGTATTTAATGGAGAAAATATATAAAGCAATAGTAAATATATGGCCTCTACGCCCATACTCTGCATTTAATAAATTACGATACTAATAACACAGACTGTTTGAGCAAAAATTGTGNCCTCATGTATGACTTAATCGTAATAAAAATTAGTCAGAATGTTTATCGTGACAATATCCAGGCCGAATTTGAATCTGACTCACGTTCATGTTAAAACTTTTTCACCATACAAAAATATAATAAAAACCTCGTTACCACTCTAGAACCAGCATTTAGTCAATCCTAATGAAACTTTGTCAGAATGTTTAGCTCAATGATGGATAGGACAAGTTAGAATATGGGTCATAAGGTAAAACATTACTCTTACCTTAACATTTTTAACGTGTTAAAAAAATAAGCTCTTCCAACAATAATCCTAGCATTGGCATTGAATAAACAAGACATGCCGCGTGCATTAAGAATAGTGTATATATTAGTTATAAACACACAATGCATATATTAGTTATAAACACACAGATCCTTTTGTCTTTTTTTATTAAAACTGGTGCATATTATTTGCATACTCAGTGGATAAATACGTTTCCTTTACTATTCAAACTTTAGTTTATTAATGTATTCATTATTAACGCGATGATTAAAAAACATATTCTTAAATAAAGTGTGGTTTAAAGCTGCGCTTTCTAGTAGGAAAAACGTATTTTGACACTCAACATAATCAGCAACTACCATAATAGCATTATTAAGTATACTTAAGAAATTTAAATTAATTAAACCAATCTCACTTTTAAGGTTACTTCTAGGGCATGACATGGCTTTTTCGCAATATGCGTAACAACGAAATAATAAAAAAAATACATTGGAATTCATTACTTTTTAATACTAGCGGTACCAAAAATACCAATTTATAACGATAAATTTAAACATCGTTCTATTAATGCGAAATAATGTTAATGGCTTATAACAGTGAATATACAATCAGATGTATGCAAATTATCCCCCTTTAAGGACAATCTATTGTTTTTAAAGATATATAATTATCTAATACAATACATACAGATAAATGCTAAAGTATTCTATAAACATTCTTAAAGGAAACACGTATCTAATGGATGTATTCTAATGAATGTGAGACTTTTCGGTCCGCATTTAAAGGTTAATTTATCCTTTACTCCTTTAGTACAAGTCAATAGTGAGGTTATTTGTTGACGTTAATGTCAAATCACTAATACATCAATCAGAATCTTAATTGTACACTACACAATGTCAATAAATGGTTTATACAAATTTCATGATGCTTTATACAATTCGTCATTATGGTTGCTTTCGCTGATGAGACCTGTGGATTTAAGTGGAAGGAGCGGTTAAAAACGATCCAAACAGGCTGTGTCGTATCATATATGCATAAGTTGTACAGTGTATTTTAACCATGTCACAACGCATATTGGAATCAAAAATAATATCACGCATGTGCAAAACAACTTTTAATATATTAATTCTGTACGCGATATGCTCAGTGATTAAATACGTTACTATGTTATATTCATATTTAATATATTGCACTGAATCTCAGTATTTGTAAAATACATTTTGTTTCTAAATACCAAAGTTAAAGGGTATTTAATGGAGAAAATATATAAAGCAATGGTAAATATATGGCCTCTACGCCCATACTCTTCNGCACTGAATCTCAGTATTTGTTAAATACATTTCGTTCTTAAATACCAAAGTTAAAGGGTATTTAATGGAGAAAATATATAAAGCAATGGTAAATATATGGCCTCTATGCCCATACTCTGCATTTAATAAATTACGATACAAATAACACCGACTGTTTGAGCAAAGATTGTGTAACCGAAGCCTTGATGTTAAACAAGTGAACTACTCATTAACATTTTAGAACTGTTACATTAATGCTTACGTCTACCCCCTATGTCAGACTTAGATTACTGAGTTTCAATGTTTGGACAAAACATGCATATTCTAAGCCATAGTTCGCGAAAAAATGAAATAATTTCAAAAAAGTGAAAATATTTGATTTGTTATTAGAAGTGTGTTTCATTTACCTCGTACATATGCAGGAGTGAAATTAAGTTTTTAAGACATCATATGCTGTCCATACATGTAAAACGACACATTACGGGTTTAATGTTCAATGAATCTTTAAAAAAAGTAGAAAGTAATTGTACATAATTCTTGTATCAGGTCTTAATGAAACCCGTACGTATTTAAATAAACAACTAAGTGCATTTAATTAATGAATCGATACATACAGAATAACAGGTTACTGCCTGATCGTTTTGTACTATATCAGGCGAGGCTTAGAATAAAATGACGCCGAGGCTTGCCTTAACGTCCCCTTGTTAAAATAAATAATGACAAATAATTGTACGACGCTGGATTTTTAATAAACTGGTCCCCCGTTGAATATAAGCGTTGACTCCGTTGACTATAATATTATAATATACAACAGGTACAGGCTAATAATCGGCGATTTTAATTGGATAACGCGAAGACCAATCGGAACGTGGTTTATAACTAATGTGACGTTACAATATTATGGTTCGCGCGCGGCGTTTCCCAGATTATTGTTTTTTAATCCCTCTATCATTCCGTTGATAACTAATATTTGCGAATTTCTACTTTTAAGTAACGCGAGGAAATTATCTTTCATGTATTATTCGTGTTGCATATGTATTATGAATCTTATTTGACTAGAACGAGCAATGGTTAGCGGATTACTTCCCCTGGACCTCGAGTAATCTCGAGATATGTTTCTAAAAATAACCGGTCCAAATTTGGACCGGTACAATTAGCCTGTACCGATCCCTATATAGAGAGTAGCTATAGATAAGGGGAGGTAACCAATCTAGATTTTTAACAGGAATGAATATGACATTTGACATTTGACGTGGTAATAATGACGTCATGAGCACTTGCGCTTACGGTTTGTACAAAATGTTTTTAATGATTTTGTTAAGCCTTGTTAAAAAATATATAGCATCTTGGTATCCAATTGTTTGTTCTGTTGATTATGATTTAGACCTACCTCAAAACGTTTGCTGACATAACAACTTCCTGTTGAACTTGTAAAAAAATATCATGCATCGGTATATAAAACAGATATCACGTAGTGTTATTATAAATAAGGGTATTTGATTGAAGTTATTAAACTATACAAAACAGTGCTTCCCAATAGGTTTGCATCTAGCAGTCCATACTAATCTTCATCTGAGACATAACACAGTTTGGAAATTACATCCTTTGACACATTGCTTTTTTCCTACCTTCAAAACTGTATGATATACTGTCATCACATTGTGAAGGTATATATATGTTCAGCTTCATGAATTCAATTTAAAGGTGATTTATACTATATTTATAACATAAACTAAATAAACATAAAAAAGCATGATGTGTCAATATTTTAATGCGCGGATTATGAATTTACAGGAAGACGATCAACATATTCTTGTGCACAAATCTCAATGGTCTCTTCTGAAAATTAACCTGTTTTTAAAGTTGAAATTAAACTCAAACGTTGTTTGTGTAATCCCTGAAGAAAACATAATACTTACTTCATGAATTCATTTATATATTTGCATTAGTTATCGTAAATTTTATTTTATAATAAGCATAACTTGTAAACAACATAATTATATGAGAATAACAGATGGTTTACAAGTAAAAACAATAAAACTCAATTCCCAGATTACCTGTAAATATTGTTTTGGAAAAAAAAACAGTCTCTTTCTCGCTTACAGGTTTAAGACAGAAATTCGGTCGGGGATTACGAACTATAACTGTAAACGTAATGAGGTCAGAGAAACACATGTTTCCAATACCAATAATATTAGTCATAGTGCTTAAGTATGACGTNTGTTTCGATTTGCCATAGTAGAACAGTACAGTTAAAATTTGAAAGGAAACTCTACCTGTGTGTGAACGCATTTAAGCAATTTGACACTAGATAGTAAGACATATCCGTATGCTACATTTCAGATAGATTGCAGATAGCTAAACCAAACTCTGATTCCAATTTCCAGCCTTTTTTTCCAGAGTGTTATATTAATGGTGATTTTGCTGAAGCAATACGAGGTTTAATATACATGTCAATGGAGCGGTAAAGGGTAGACAAACAGCATGGATACTTATTCAACGTACCGACATAGTTGTTTCTCTTTTTAACAGTTACTTAGCAAAAATCGTGTATCTATAGATATATTTATAGAGAAATAGTATAGTATATATTTACACCTCGATATATATTGGTTCGGCCTGAATGAGATCCAGGGGCGGTATTCTGAAAATTTCTAAGATATATTAAGATAAACTATAAATGTGAAAATGTTCCGCTTAATAACTATAATGATTAAACTATTGTCATACAACTACATACAAAGATGAAGTATATCAAAACGTGATTTAAGATTGCAAATGTGGTCATGGTCAATGTAAGTAGATATAGATGCATTGTTTCCGCTGAATAACTCAAAAACAAATTGAAATTATTTGCATAATTGCCGTTTATCTAAATATAGCATGATATTGCATAAGGGATGAATGAATGGGGTCAATATCAAGGTCATTTTATGGTTGATGTTGAAGAATTGTTCTTACTCAATAACTTAAAATCAAATTCAGCAATTGTAATGGAACTTGATACATTGTTTCCTTATGTCCGGTGATTGCGTTTGTTATGGGTCGGAAAAATTGAAGGTCACTGTTATCAAATATATAAACATGGTTTCGGCTTTAGATCTCGAGAACAAAGTGATATTTCGTGATGCAAGCATATATAAATTGTACGACAATTTCATGTGTGGTTGTATAAGGGGCACATTGTGTGAAGGTCATCGCAAGTAAGTAGAGAAAAATGGTTTCAACTCAAATCAAACTTAAAAACTTAACAAACTATTTGGTTAAGAAAAAAGCCAGAAAATGTCACAAGAACCAGTAAAAATCGAGCGCGCAGTCCTGTTGTTTTAATTGTGTTCTTATGTATGACACCGATTCTAGTTATTCTCTTTATTCAAATTTCAATACTTTTATAACAGAACTTAGAAATAAATGCTTCACAATGAATGCATCCGACAATACAATTACTATGATGACAAACATCGGTTAGGTTGAGAGTACTTCTGAGACCTAAGTTGTTTATAATGTTTCCGTGTCCAACAGACACCGAAAACACCTGGCCCCGTGTTCACAAAACGATTTTGCAATCGAAAATCGATTTTAACTGACATCGATTTTCATTTTTGCCTATAAACTACAATGGAAATCCATTTTCAATGACAAGCAAAATCGATTTTCGATTGCAAAAAATGTTTTGTGAACACGGGGCCTGAACATTATCTGTTATAATTAAATTCTCATATTGAAGTGAAGTACACCAGATACGGTGTAAATTGAATACTGACTACTTCAATATTTATAAACAAATGGTTCAACCCGTGGGGATATCGTTGCCTGCTCCAGATACCAAAACTGGTCGTAATTCCAAAATTGCCCACAAACTGTGGTAAAAGATGATATTTAGTTTTTACTCATTCCAGAATTGCCCAGAAACCGTGAAAAAGTCGTGTAATTTCTTAACTAACGGCTCAAAATACGTTATGGCACCGAACGCATGTGAATGAATGATGTTGTAAATACACAACATACGAAATGACAGAGAGCAGGAAAGGAAATGATGCGCAATTTTGAACATAAAACAAATAATAACTTAGAATAAATCACAAAACACACAAGTGTAAATATATGTTCAATTAACATAATTACAATGTAATAAAAAAAATTAAAGCAATAATATTTAATAATCTGACAAAGAGATGAAAGGTCGAGCGCGCAGTCAACTGAAAGTCCTTGTTTTATTTGTTTTTAGTGAATTTGTATTTTTTATGACATGAAAAATGCTTTGTTCTTATATATGACATCGATTCTAGTTATCCTGTAAATGCAAATTTCAATACCTTTATTAAAGAAATTATACATATATTGCTTCACAATGAATACATCAGACGCTACAATTACTATGATGACAACCACAGGTTGGGGTGCGAGTACTGCTGAGACCAAATTTGCTTATAATTTTGCCGTATTGAACAGACACCAGAAACACGTGAACATTATCGGTATAATTACATTTTCCTATTGAAGTGATGTACACCAGATACGGTGTAAATTAAATACTGGCTACTACAATAGTTATAAACACAGAGTTCAAGCCGTGGGCATAACGTTGCCTGCTCCAGCCACCAAACTTGTCGTCATTCCAGAATTGCCCAGAAACTGTGAACAAGGTCGTGTAGTTTCTTAACTAATGCCATGAAAATAGGACCGAACACATGTTAATAAATGCTGTTGTATAAAAACAGCATCGGAAATGACGCAGAGCCGGAAAAGTAAAATAATGCGCAGCTTTTGTACAATAAATAAATAACAACTTATACTTAATAAAAAAACACACACGTGTAAGTATATGTGAATTCCACATAATTGGATCGTAATTTAAATTAAAGCAATTATTTTAAATAAAAATGAATAAAGTAACAATTTAATTACACATTTGTTAAGATGCACCAGAACAACACTATTTTTTATTTGTAGGAACCAAAACACTCAAAATGCAATTCATTTAAAACTTTCTAATCTCAATTATATACTATTGTGAGTTATGCGGTACAGCATGTGGATGGATCTTTATTATATGTCTACCATATTAACAGTCAGTAATATCATGTTATTGTTCCATTTAAAATTACTGATCTGTCTGCATTTTCCTTTTTGAACCGTCGTTTTATATACATCTGATCCTCGCTCTGGGAAAACCGGTCTTAATGCATTTGCGTAAAGTATCGTCAGCAAAGGCTAACCACGAACGACACATTCGACTTTTTTTGGTATATTTCGTTTAAAGGAAGTATCTTCATAGTGAAAATACAGTTCAGGCGGAAATGGACATCACTAAGTAGCCTGTGCGGACACTTAAAGCACATGCATTAAACCCAGTTCCTAGAGCGTAGCTCATATCTAAAGTTAACGTTATTTCGTTAATACATTTATCAAATTTGATAGATGAAAGGTTGTGATATTAAAATCCTCTGCGAAATCAGTTTCTAAAATTTAAATTGGTAATTTGCCTAAAATAAAATAATAAGCCGACAAGAATTCATCTTCTGATAATGATTCCGGAGTTTCGTTGCTCCTATATACTGTTAAATTCATGGGACTTTAATTCTCTTTGATTTCATGGGTGGGCCGATCCACGAATTTTTATTAAAACACATCGGAAAATGAATGACTTAAATTCCTCATTCTTTTCAAAATCAGCAATCCACGAATAGTGTGTCCAGAAAAAGACCCTTTAAAAAAACACAGAACTTCATGCCGACAAATATTATTTAGTTTACAGTAATTGTACTTGACGGTTTCAAACTCTGTATCGTATAAGACCATATCCATGTTGATGAATGCAGTTTATTTCGTTTTTCCACATAGTTACAGAATCAGACGTTGTTTACATAAGAAATGAATATTTCGTAATTGTATATGAGTAAAAATAATGCGATACATTTAAACAAACGGTGTGTATTGTTTATTTGAGTAGACTATTTGTTTAACTAGTTAATATTATGTGCATGAATAGGATTATTTATTTTTTAGCACAGAAACTTAACTTTTGTATTGTAATGATGATGTTTCTAGTAATAAAAGCTTTTACCGGAAGTTAGAATATGTTCTGTAATGATAAATTTTCTAACACCCAATTAACATAAATGTAGTTAACAATTTTACGATGAATGACTAACAAATGTGAAAATTCATTTAGAAATATAATAATATTAGAATTGATTTGAGAAAGAAATATTAAAATAATTAATGTTCACATCTACAATGATTGTACTTATTTTTATATTTTTTGTTAATGAGAAAAATGATTAATGAGAAACACAAAGAATTGGTCTTTTGTTAAGATTTGTTCGGTATTTTACCAGAGTATTGTTTTCATTTCAGAATTTGTAATTTTTCAGTTCAGTCAGCAACATCAAAAGGCATGGTTGATTTCATTCGAGATTGATAGAAACGGAGATGAAATATAGGTGCTTGAATTTGAAGAACTTTAATAATTGACCTCTAGCAAGCATATATATATTTATATTCTTTATTTCCTCCGATATCGATGATTCGATTGTTAGTTTACACAAATTATATGCCCCCCATAATTGCTTTTAATAAGGTTGACTTCCAAATGTTTAACTGAAATATGCTAAAGCATCCTAAGACCTTTTCACTGGCCGTGAATTTACCTTTTTTGAAAAAAAAACAATCACTGTCAGATAACACATTTTAACATTTTGTTTACATTTCTAATCAACTGANGAAAAAACGGCCAATTTTGTTACTAAATATAGTAACATATGCAATAACAACTTATACTTAATAAAAAAACACACACGTGTAAATATATGTGAATTCCACATAATTGGATCGTTATTTAAATTGAAGCAATTATTTTAAATAAAAATGAATTAAGTAACAATTTAATTACACATTTGTTAAGATGCACCAGAACAACACTATTTTTTTATCTGTAGGAACAAAAACACTAAAAATGCAATTCATTTAAAACTTTCTAATCCCAATTATATACTATTGTGAGTTATGCGGTATAGCATGTGGATGGATCTTTATTATATGTCTACCATATTAACAGTCAGTAATATCATTTTATTGTTCCGTTTAAAATAACTGATCTGTCTGCATTTTCCTTTTAAAACCTGTTTATCTACATCTGATCCTCGCTCTGGGAAAACCGGTCTTAATGCATTTGCGTAAAGTATCGTCCGCACAGGCTAACCACGGACGACACATTCTACTGTTTTGGTATATTTCGTTTAAAGGAAGTACCTTCATAGTGTAAATACAGTTAAGGCGGAAATGGACATCACTGAGTAGCCTGTGCGGACACTTAAAGCACATGCATTAAACCCAGTTCCCAGAGCGTAGCTCATATCTAAAGTTAACGTTATTTCATTAATACATTTATCAAATTTGATACATGAAGAGTTGTGATATTAAAACCCTCTGCGAAATCAGTTTCTAAAATTTAAATTGGTAATTTGCCTAAAATAAAAAAATAAGCCGACAAGAATTCATCTTCTGATAATGATTCCGGAGTTTCGTTGCTCCTATATACTGTTACATTCATGGGACTTTAATTTTCGTTGATTTCATGTGTGGACCGATCCATGAATTTTATTAAAACATATCGGAAAATGAATGACTTAAATTCCTCATTCTTTTCAAAATCAGCAATCCACGAATAGTGTGACCAGAAAAAGACCCTTTAAACAAAAACACACAGAAATTTTTATTAATTTTTGTTAATGAGAAAAATGTATTATGAGAAACACAAAGAATTGTTCTTTTGTTAAGATTTGTTCGTTATTTACCAGAGTATTGTTTTCATTTCAGATTTTGTTATTTTTACGTTCAGTCAGCAACATCAAATTGCATGGTTGTATCATTCGAGATTGATAGAAACGGAGATGAAATATAGGTGCTTGAATTTGAAGAACTTTAATAATTGACCTCTAGCAAGCATGATTGTCAGTTTACACAAATTATATGGCCCCCCCCCATAATTGCTATGAATTAGGTTAACTTCCAAATGTTTAACTGAAAAATGCTAAAGCATCCTAAGACCTTTTCACTGGCTGTGAATTTACCATTTTGAAAAACAATCACTGTCAGTTAACACATTTTAACATTTTGTTTTCATTTCTAATCAACTGATTTATTCTGTTCATGTTTTGTTAAGATCTTATTTAAGATTTTGTTTAACAAAATATTAAATCATTATTTTGTAAATTATAATTTGTTTGCAAAACATCTATCATTACTTAGGTGTATACATTACTTTATATTCGAACTGATAAATGTTTATTTTAAATGAATTGATATTGTACCAATTTTAAATGTCAAAGATTTGTATATATGGAACCTTTCATCTATTTTGAACAAAATGAAACCAATCTTGAACGACCCGAGGTCATTTATGTGATGATACACCTGTTTAAATTATGTTTAAGGACTTTTTTGTTTGCTGTATATTCTAACACTGCACGTGCCAATTTCATATAAACAAAGAAGAAAATCGTCTATAGGGTTATTCTGCAATAATTATGGGCGGAGCTTATACACTGAAAGCACGCGCTGCTACTTAACAACACATGCTGATACATTTTCCACCAGCGTAATAATCCGGTATTTTATGAATGAAAGTGTTATTGTGGACGGAGATCTGATCGACAGAACAGCCGAAAGTAATTTTTATGGGCGAAACTCATAAAATAGTACACAAGAAAAATAAGATACATTGTATAGATCTTTAGTAAAAACCGTGTTAGAATCGAAAACCTTCGTGTACGTTGCAGTTTGTTGTCGAATAACCGACTTTCGGAAGTTTAGATCCGTGGTTTCAAATCACTCATGCGTCGCACTCGTGATTTAATCCCTACGCATCTAAACTTCCGGCCGTGGGTTATTCGACAACAAACTATAACGTACACGATTTTGTTCTTAATTATACCACTGTTTTCTAATAAACCTTTTTGAGTTTAGCTGGATCATCCGGTCAGGATCGACGTCCCTTTCATTACACTTGGTAAAACAAGTGTTTTATTACAGGATAGGATGACTATTTCTGCCTTCATCACATACGCAGTAAATTAAAACACACTTTCTCGAGTCAATACATTTTAACAGTCTTTTTTTAATGCTGTTTTGAATCACAAAGAGTTTAATGATTCGCTGCAATGACAAAGTTTAATCTTTGTTAATAGAAATAACAGCTCTGAACATTTTATTTTTATTCCCCGCGGTTTTAAGATAACTTTTGTATTACTTTGTGTTCTTTTTTATGTTTAAGATAACATGGGAAGTGGACCCATTTGCTCTCGAATGTCCCCGTTTGTTCTTGCAAAATAAAACACATCAAAAGGAGTGTAAAGAGAATCATAACACAATATGAAGAACAAATAATTTTTAGAGGAGGAAAGTAATTCGCGCCTTTTTTTAGGATTGATTTGTCTTTTTTTCTGTGATTTCTTCTGGTGTTGACAATAACAGGTCAAATTAACGGATATTCCTGGCCTGTACTCGACACTAACGAGGCCAGAAACGCCTTGCATGATGTCAATCATACATAAGAGAACGCGCTGTTTCAACATGTGTAGCAAATTCATGAATGTAGAATTTTCTAACAAATACTGCGCTCGTTGTGACTCCCTCCCTCTCATAATTAACACACAAATAAGGAAACACAAATAGCGGAAATGTTCGACAATCGCATTTAGGCTTGTCATTTATAGAAATGCAACAATAACAACTAGCAATGTGCCGTTTTCACATAAAACAATAGTGTTTTGGTGAATCAGAGCAGAACTTTTGTAATTTTCAGACTTGCCATAGATCCGTTTATCAAAGGGGTTTGACACTGCATATAGTGTGGGACCTTTGAGCTGTCAACATGCATCACAGTGACCTATAAATATGTGGAAAAAGTTTTCTTCAATGTACTCGAAATCGCGTTCGACTATGCGTGATCAAATGAACCGTGCGCCAATAAAGGTATGCATTATAAATGCTTCTTCAAGACAACATCAACCGTTGTATTATACAAACATTCAATCAATAACATGATTTGCATTTGCCCTTTATTTTGACACGTTTGTTGAAAATAGTGCAATCACTTTGACCAATGTTCTGCTATAAAGACAAGTTAATGAATTTGCTTAATGTAAAAAGGAGCGCTTGATTTCCACCTACTAGTTCTCCAATTACGTGTTTGTAGTTCGATCTATAGTGGTGTACCATTTAACGATTAGGACTTTAGAAAACGAGTTTGATGCAGAACCAANACCTACTAGTTCTCCAAGTTCGTGTTTGTAGTTCGATCTATAGTGGTGTACCATTTTACGATTAGGACTTTAGAAAACGAATTTGATGCAGAACCAATCAGTTTCTATTGCGGGAAGATAGATATTAAAAATGACTGATTACTGAGACCTACGTTAGAGGGTAAAATAAGAGTAAATCTTAATTGTGTCGGGTTTTGGCCTGAACAAATCATGCTGTTTGTAAGGCATAATATTGTTAATTAGTATTAAATTAATATGTCAAAATATCAAGAACGATATAAATATAGTTTAACAATCGGCTTAAAGGGATTTTCTAGTGGTTTCGGAAGCTAACGACAAACATGGGAATATCTTTTGTAGGTAAAGACTCTTTAAATACACACCGTTCCTGAACTTAATCAACTGCAAACTTTAACTAAAGTCAATGCCATTGTTTAACTGTACAAAATTACGGTTAGTGCCTGTTGAGGTATTTCTCTGCCTTCCATGGCTTCCATGACATTCTAAAACATTCTAATGTCATTTTCTTTATTTCACGTAGGCGGTCATTTTTGTGTGGAAGCCTTGTACTTTTCTAATGTTTTGGGAGCTTACAACAGACATGGGACTATTTTGGTAGGATATGTCTCTTTTAATATGTACCTTGCATGAATTTTATGAACAGGATTTTTTTATTTAAGTCAATTGCTCTATATCTATACAAAATTGCTCACAGCGGATCACGCTGCTTGTATAGACAACATTGTTAATTATTATTGTATTACTTTGCACACAAAATCTGTTTCGTATTGTAACAAATTTGTTCGCCGATGATGAGTTGGCTCCACAGGAGCTACACGCACTGTCTCTGTCGCATCCTGACTTATCTTTCGCAGAATCCGAGTAAGAAAACTGGAAGGTGGAAATCAATGAGTCTCGTTCTGGGAAAACTGGGCCCAATGCATGTAAGCAAAGTATCGTCCCAGATAATCAACCACTTTTCGCTGTTATGGAAATATTCGCTTAAAGGGATATTCTTATCAACGCAAAAGCCAGTGTAGGCGGAAAACTGTTGTCCCTGATGAGCCTGTGCGGACTGCACATGCTGATCTGGGATGAAACTTAACGCAAATAAATTAAGCCCAGTTTTCACAGAACCAGGCTCATATATTTTAATACAATGGGCCATGTGAGAGGTAAAACATTAAGTTAATTGTGTTAACTTTAAAATGTAATGAATAAGACAAAAATGAATTGTTGAGGCAGGGGATCACCGGTCGTAAATAAATTACTTTATAAAGGTAACGATGGTTTCTTTCTTTGTGACATCGCTGGACTTTCATTAATTGACATTTCATACAGAAGTAGCACTTGTGTATGTCAATATATAAATGAGTTATACGTTTGCATGTCCACAAGCGTCCATAATCCAATCACACGCAGGTACCAAAAACAGCAAGGTTTTTGTATACATTTAAAAGCTGTGTTTATTCAATCATTTCGCTTATTTAGCAAAATATTATCAACCATACTATGATATGAGCTTTATGAAGTGTACTTGTAATTTAAGCTTGTGTTGCTAATACGGTAGCTTATTTGAGCCGCGTTTTGAGAAAACTGGGCATAATTCATGTGCGTAAATTGTCGTCCCAGATTAGCCTGTTCAATCCGCTAATCAGGGACGACACTTTCTGCTTTAATGACATTTTTCGTTAAAATGAAGTCTCTTCTTAGCAAAAATCCAATTAAGGCGGAAAGAGTCGTCCCCGATTAGCATGTGCGGACTGCACAGGCTAATCTGGGACGAAACTTTACGCACATGCATTATGCACAGTTTTCTCAGAACACGACTCTTTATTTGTTCTAATACTGCCAGATACGCTTGCACACTATGTTCTTTATTGAACACTGGTATGTAATGTACAACCGATACGGAATTAATTGAATACTTGCTACTATAATAGTTATAAACACAGGGTCCAAGCCGTGGGCAAAATGTTGCCTGCTCTAGACACCAAACTGGTCGTCATCTCATAATTGCCCACAAACTGTGGGGAAAAGACAGGCTAATCAGGGACGACACTTTCCACTTTAATTGCATTTAGGTGTAAAGGAAGTCGTTTCTTAGCGAAAATCAAGTTTACGCGGAAAGTTTCGTCCCTGATTCGCCTGTGCGGACTGAACAGGCTAATCTGGGAAGACACTTAAGCCACATGCGTTAAACCCTGTTGTTTTTTCCAGAGCGAGGTTCACTTTTTCGAAACGTACGCTAGTCTTGCCCGCCTTAATTGCATTCTTTTTCAAAACAGTATATCACGTAGACGTGCCATTATCGGTGGACGTTTGTCTTTCTCCGGTTCCCTAATACACACTGCCTTGTAATGAATATTTAAATATCTGCTGCTACTAAGAGACACATCATTGCATAATCGAATGTCTGTTGATGCTTTACTGTGAACATTGCCTTAAAGGATTTTTTTCTCGACCAAAGTATATTCAGCTAGAAACCTATTCGTTTTGATTGCTTTTACATTTTTATACAAACGGTCGTACATAAATTCGAATGAACCAGTAAAGTTTGTGGGTTCAGGTTTCTAAGATTTGGGATCTTTCTCTATGGCACAGGTGCATTATTGAATGAAATTTAACGTCGTAAAACTCGGTCATAAAAGGGGATGATTAAAGGCATATTATTGGTAAATTAAAATCCGTTATGCACATTAAGACAAATGCACAACCGCTATATGCGTGTTTCATAAAATTAACCCATTTATGCCTAGCGTCTAGAAAACAGGCATTGGCAAACAGCGTAGACCCAGATGAGACGCCGCATGATGCGGCGTCTCATCAGGGTCTGCGCTGTTTCCTTAACGGAATTTTTGTAAGAAATATTCTAAACATACAAATAAATATACTAGACATCCCTAATTTTGGAAATAAATTGATCCAATTAAGAAGGATGGGGAGAGTCCACTAGGCATAAATGGGTAAAAAAAAACTAATAAAATGACCCCAGTTTGTATAATTGCCGTGTGTGAGCACTTCCGATTGATGAAAGTTTAATCTACAACATACGCGCATGCGTGCTGGCTCCCGGATTCGTGTGTACTTTGCTTCTCCGTTAATGATTGTTTGATTCTTAACAAAAAATAGTTTAGGTTCTAAAATAGAATTGCGCCTTAATTACATATCGTGTAGGTGTTATTTTAGCACCATACACGGTAGACCAAACCTTATCAACAAAACAGTGCTTACAGAAAACGACAAACGCACAATTTCCGTACAAGTACTTGTTGTTCTATGGGGTGCAGCTCATTAGAAAGTCGACACTCTCGTACACTAGTTTGCTCCTAGCTGTAAATGGCTTTTTGAAAACCATTTATTGTACGAAATACAGTTGATTACTTGTGTTTAGTGGGGCGCAATTTGTACTATTTGATTTCATTTCCAGGCTAATAGGAGGAACATGATGCGAGTGTATTTACCATTAATGTTATGTTGTGAACAATTCTTATTTTAGTTCCTGAATACTAATATGTTAAAGGATAAAGGATAGCACGATTTTAGATATTGTTATTTACTGTTTGACCGTCAAGCTAACACAAAATAACAACATGCAAACAGCCAAGTTTCTGGCTAGGCTCATTTTAGGTGGGAATTATGTTTAATATGTAATGTGAATATATTAGTTTTAAGTATAATTATATTGTTATTTTACAAGGCATGTAGACATAAACTAATCAGTTTTCTTTTGTTTAAGTCAGAGGCATTTAAAAAGGCAATTGAGTTAGTCCTAGTTTTTTTATAATACAAGCAAAATGTAATCGTTAAAGTAGAAATATAAATTATGTGGTGTGTGAAGCTAACTATATCCATTACTGTGTGAGTACTTGAATCATCAAACATTAATTGTATGACATTATTAACCGAATCGTAAGAAGTAAGATGTTCGTGGTTTATCGCATAATGATTGTAAATAACAACATTCCAAGTTATTATGTGTTTTGAATATTTGAAGGTTCTTGCTCTCATATTTTGACATTTTTAGTTTGTTATTGAATGCATTTAAACGATGCATACACTAAAAAAACTCGACAAACAAATTATATGGAAAACAACAGTGCCTCTGCCATGATGCAAAAAGACCCTTTGGATTGAAAAACGATTTTACCTTTACCTTTCGACCAAATATTGTATTATATGGCATCATGATTTTCACGTTTTATATAAGCCATTTACTTGTTTTCACACACTATAACGAAAACAACAAAAACATTTTAAATAATTCAATTATTTCGCATAGTTAAACCTGAATATAAACCATTTTTAATGATATTTTCTCTTAAACGAAAATGTATTGGCAGCACGTATATACGTCCGCAATGTTATTTATTTCGCTCACTGGCGCACAGTGCCGTGAGAATGTGCATGTTTAAAACAGAACTGATGCAACATTGCAGAGCATCTTATTTATTACTGACTCAAATAATAATAATAATACGCAGACGTATTTCACAGTAACTGCGCATTCAACAACGTTGCTGTTTGCCATCACAAATCACGTTTGGAGTTTTATAAAAAAAAACGTTCATGCAGAACATGACAATATGAGCAACTTAGGGTTTGAGAAATTAATAATAAACGAGCCATATTGTGGCCATCATTTCCTTTTTATGATCGTCTTGACAAATTCATGTTGTTCGCGGAAATAAAAAGAAATAACAGTTTGTCTGAAATGTAAGACTGAAGTCTTTATAACAGCTGTGCGAACACCACTTTTGATGTACATATACTTACAACGGGTTACCATGATAAAAAAACAAATAGTTTTTGTAAAAAGAGATCTCAATATGACTATATCTCCTGATGTTGAGAAATGATTGTCACGCCGGTTTAACGACACTTATTAACCTTTGGATATTCCTGATCATTATTAGACAAAATATCGGATATCCTCGGTCATATAGAGGCAACCCATCGGCTATTCCTGATTATTATTTTTTTTTACAACATATCGGATATCCTCGGTCATATAGAGGCAACGAATCGGCTATTCCTGATCATTATTTGACAAAATATCGGATATCCTCGGTCATATAGAGGCAACCAATCGGCTATTCCTGATCATTATTTCACAACATATCGGATATCCTCGGTCATATAGAGACAACCAATCGGCTATTCCTGATCCATACTTGACACTCAGATTGTATTGCAACAGTATTTAAAAGGTTTTGATTTCCCGCTACTGAACGGTAACTTTGTATTCGCATATACAATTGTATGTGTATACAGTTATATAACAAATAACTGGTCTACATTAGAACAAAACATTGGTTCTCAAACGCCCCCGTTTTAAACCGCAAAATAGAAAACGTCGTCATTGAGTGCAAACAGAATCATTAGGCAATCTGAAGCATATTGAATATACAGAAGCTGCAAAATGTAATTCTCGCCGTTTGCAGAGATGAGTTGTGTACCATTCTGAGAATTTCTTCAGGTGTTGACACAAATCGTCTTATAAACTAGTGAGCCTCGTTCTGTGAAAACTGGGCTTAATGCATGTGCGTTAAGTATCATCCCAGATTGACCTGTGCAGTCCACACAGGCTTATATGTGACGTCACTTTCCGCCTTAACTGGATTTTCGTTTGGAAGAGACTTTATTTAAACGAAAAATTATATTAAAGTGTCGTCCCTTATTATCATGTGAGGACTGCACAGGCTAATCTGAGATGAAACTGTACGCTCATGCATTAAGCCCAGTTTTATGAGAACGAGGCTAAAATAGCCCCGGCCTGTACTCGATCTTGCAATGCTGGAAAAACCTCGAATGCTTTTAAATTAAATTCAGGAAACTGTTCAACCACGTTTAGGAAATTGAGGAGTGAAGTATTGTTTTAAAATAAAGATATCGTATTTAATGTTCATGCGTTATATTTGAATTGAGGCTCTTGTCAAAACTGCGCGTGTTGTGCCCACACTCTTCCGATAAGAACATGCAAATAGACGCGGCATCAAATAGCGAACAATAGTTCGAAATTAAGGATTGTCATTTACAGCATGCGTGAAGAATCTATAATAACAACCAGCAGCGCACCGTATTTCCGCATACACACGTCACTACAATGAACTTCACTACACTAAACTGCGCCGATTGTAGTGTATGGTATCATTTTGTTGTGTGTTAGGTTGCCGAGCGCTGCGTGGCGTTGCTGTGCACTTCACTGTACCGAACGTATTGTTGAAAAGTCAGTTGGTAAACCGTCATGTATAAAATTATACGGACAGTAGCGAGTTTCTTGCTTTGTGATATTTCTGGAGTGTTTTTTATATAGCACAGATTGTCAGCATTTGTTCGCATTTGTATACGTAAAGACAAAATAACAATATTAATTTTCTTGTGTTCATCATTGCGCTGATTTTGAAATATATACCCAGCATGCTGTTTACTTTGCATACTGATCATAAATTATCGATTATGCATTCACCGGCTAATCAGGGACGACAATTTACGCACATGCGTGAAGCCAATTTTCCTAAAGCGAGGTTCAATTTCAGGCAAGTGACCGATTTGATTGTAACTCGACACACGACAAACGCACATAACAAAACACAACAATAAATAAATGGGTTACACCAGTTAATAATAAATATGTATTAAATTTATTATTATGTGTATCTGATATGCAATTAATATGTTCAGAACACTACTTATTGGGTTGGTAGTTGAAGTGCTTGGTTGCTATATATGTACGATATAAGGTATGCGTTATATAGAACTGCTTGTGAAACACGTTTTCCAGATATACTTCTATAAGGCGCATGCTTGTCTCGCTGTTATAGTTAAGTCTTCATTTTCAAACAGGATTATCTGTTGACGTGCCATTATCGGTGTGCTATTCTCACTCTCCTTTAACTGGATACACACATTCTACACACAGTCTACACACAGTCTAGACATGAACATTTAAATATATGCTTTATACTAACGTGCGAATCATTTTATTATCAAATGTACGTTGATGCCTCGCTTTTCACAATTTCCAAACACACAGAAATTATTTGCTTAAAGCAGCTTCAATTCCATCTAGAACATTTCTTTATCAATCTAACACGATTTGGTGAACACGTCTGTAAAGTAAAATTACCGTGAATTGTTGGTGCGTTCAGATTGCAAAGTGTTTTTAAAATTTAAAAAAGCCAAAAGTGTGTAATGTAATTGAATCTCACGCCGTAAAACTCTGTCATAAAATGGAGGATTGAAGACGCATTCAATCTCAGTGTAAACCAGTTTTATTAGACTGGCAATCCGCCAATGTGATTGAATGTGTTAGCAGCGAAGTATGAAATGCTCATAAAGTTGTTATCATGCTCTGGTGCATATTTATCCATTAAGCAATTAAATGTAATGAAAAATCTGTTTTATAGCTGGTTAATACGAATAAAAATGCAATTAGGTAAAAACGTATTTACACGTTAGTGTTTGTGATTATTTCTGGGCTGAGTTCGAAAACATTGTTGGGTTAGGGTTAAACGTTGATTTACTATATGATTGAAAGACATTTCCATGCCTTTTGTTTTCATCGTCCACAAGTTATATGTATGAACAGGAGTGGATGAAGTTTTGAAAGTAAAGTGTTAAAATGTTAGCCTGTCTCAGATGACAAATGACTAATTGTAAGTATAACCTTCCCTTGTGATATCAACCACCGTCCGTTGTGATATCAGGTAATGGATGTGACAAAATAACGCGGAAATCCCAAAACACTTTTACGACACACATTAAGCCCTGTTTTCCAGAACAAGGACCTAATAATTATTCATGTTTGGCGACGTGTTGTCTCGGCCTTGACCTGTCTTGTATATGCATTAGTATCGGATTTTG
Source organism: Dreissena rostriformis (assembly GCA_007657795.1). Taxonomy (NCBI): domain Eukaryota; kingdom Metazoa; phylum Mollusca; class Bivalvia; order Myida; family Dreissenidae; genus Dreissena; species Dreissena rostriformis. Next base: position 24,851 of record VMBQ01004832.1, read on the forward strand.
GATTAAAGTCAGTTTGGCACCAAATGTAATGGGTGTAGGAGTAAGGGCACACGGTTCATGTATGTCTATTTCCATTAAATTGGATACGTAGACCAATATAGTCCATTGACAGAAAATACCGGGTTGGAATATGATAACCACGAAAATGGACTTGCGTCCACTAGACGGTCTTGGCAAATGCAAGCGTGGTCAGTAAATGTACAATGAAATCAAACAGTTATATCAAATGACTTATCAGAATCTTGCATCGGATCAATTATTTATTACGATTGGACATACCGGTAACAACTATAACATAAGTGAACGAACACTGGCGAGAGGACAGAACTCCAACTAATATTGATTGTGTATTGTAATAAAACGGAGATAATAAATTGACCTGTACTACACAAACATACATTTTGTATTATTAAAATTCAAAAGCAATATCTGAGAATTAAATTCCGATTTAATTGCAATTCTATTAATCAATATGAATAATATGCACCAGATCAAGAGAATAAAGACTCTATGGAGTATTCTATGTAAGGCAAGCCCACCACTTAAACATGACCTAGCGCTCTGAATCGATTATTTTGAAAAAATATTTCGTTTTAAATAAGCTGCAATGCTTAATGGCATAGCACGTAAGATTCTGCTTTCAAAGGTCAGGGTTTCAATTCCGAGAAAGGAAGTATTTGCATTTAACCTTTTTCTTCTTGCCGTTTTTCTTTTTTACATTATTCTTACTGTGATTTATTTGTTAGTTTATATATTATTATATATTAGTATTTCGAACATATAAACAAGTAAATTTAAGTAACAACGCATCGTTATGTTTATTTTATTAAATTAAATACATTTTTACAAACTGAACTCTTGCTCGTTTATCTGACCAAGCAAATTGCAACTTTGTGATATGATTTAAAATGAACAACAATATAACTAGTGACACCAGTGTTTAATGAGCAGAGTAAATAATAGTACCAGAACGACTAACTGAGTGAGAAATGTCCTAAAAATTATAAATCAACTGGCTCAGTTACTCTCAAATTCAGCGTTAATCGGACATTAAGTACACAATTCATCGATAAACATAGTTCAGGTATAGGGCAATCTCTAGCCAGTAACATGGCTTTAGAGAGTTTCATGCGATACACATATGTTTTTAATTCTCTTCAATCGTGAATATAAATTGAGAGCGTTTTAATCAAGAAATTCTTGGAGCTAAACATATATTTGAAGAGAGACTCGGAATGAGCGTCAGTTGATTTCGAAAACTTTCTGGAAGACCTGTGCTTAATGCATTTGCGTAAAGTGCCATAACAGATTTACATGCGCATTGCGCCACGGCTAATACGGGACGACTCTTTCCGCTTTTATGGAATTTATCGTTAAAAGGTGGTCTCTTCTAAACGAAAATCTTGTGTAGGCGGAAAGTGTCGTCCTGATTGTTTGTTTGGAATAGTATCGTAAGGTAGCCTATCGAATCGTTTCGTATCGTATCGAAATGAATAGTTTCGTTTAGAATGACTTCGCTGCGCTTGTATTGCATTGGCAATTTGCCACCGGCCATTAATAAATACTGCAGGATGATAAAGAGTTTTTTCTCTGGAAGATATCCCTTGAAATTAATATTCCAATATAACATGGGTTGGTATGTCATACATATTTGTCGGGTAATAATAACGATAGCACGAACTAAAACAGTGATAACAATTATGTTCGATTTTATCATTACATCATTACTATTCACGAGACTGAACGACTTTTTCCTTCGGAAGCTTGTCATATTTACCTGCTTCTTTACATACGCAAACAATTATATGCATGCTGTATTTTGGAGCACACGTTCTGAAGTTTTCGATCCTTATTCAAATAATTTCAAATAATAGGCAACTTAATTTGCAGATTAATATCACAATGCCACCAGAAATTGCAAGGTAAATGTTTTCCGTCACAAAGCTTCACGATATTACAGCCATTAAAAACACTCGACAGTCTTCTGCAATTTTCAGAAATTTCGCATCGAGTAAAGTCGATATATTGAGCGAATATTAATACTTAATAAACGCTAGTTACTTTCTTGCTGATATGGCTGGAAAGTGTGCGGCATTTAAAACGTAGTATTAATAGCGCATGCGTAAATCCGTAAAAGCACTCGCTTTTGCCAATAACAGGATTTTACGAACGTAATTCGTTTTATTCTATTTTGTTTTAAGAACGTTATTCAAGTAAAATGGTCTTAGGAAAATTCACCAAAAATGATCTTAGAAAAATTCTTAGGACAAAATCTTAGAAAAAAAATTTCTAAGTGAAACAGTGTAAGAATTAGAAAATTCTATATTAAATATCTTCGTCTACCCAAAAGCCAGGGAACATCTGGGACTTTGAACGGCTTGGTAAAGGACAACCGGCGAAGACCTATTTTTGAAGTTAAGTAAAGTCTCTTGGCTAAAGCAAATAGACTAAACAGTGTGCCTTCTTTTAAAGCCCATATCAATAAATTGGACTTGTATTTATCACACACTAAGGCATGAACAAAAACATTAAATGTTGCCCAAAATGAAGCAACATTTATGCTTTTAATTATAATTTTTAAATTCCGTATTATCAAGTGATTAGCGGTAGGTACGTTTCTGGCATTACGACCAATGCCAAACATTCGAAATATACTTAATTGCTCTGACAAGAGCATTGAAATACAAAATATAATCGCTTGATGTTTTCTTTTTCCTTCATATAGATTTTTAGTGTCTATTTTAAAGGGACTTGTTCACAGGTTTTGGCATGTTTTGAAGTTTGTCATTAAATGTTTTAAACTGATAAGTATAAACATCAGAACTAAAGAGCTTCAATATAAAAACAAGAATAAAAGTAAAAAATAAATAAAAAGAAGAGGAAAAACAAAATTAACCTCACCAGGGCTCCAACCACTGACCCATGGAGTTAAAATCAAGCGCACGAAACACTCAGCCATCCGTCTTCACGTGTGTTATTCAGAGTTTATATTCGCGTTGTCGTTGATTCTTTACGACTACATTATGTGCGGACCTGACCAACCGTCTTCACATGGGTTGCCATTTATTTTATACTTTGTATAACTATCCACGTGGTGTTACAAAATGTAACGAGAACACAAAAAATCGAACTTTTTAGATCGTTTCGCGTCTGAGACGCTTTATAATTTTATCAATTTCTAACGATGATTTTTCGTAAACGAAAGTGTATTTTCAGTATGTGTCTGCTGCATAAGTTTTATTTCGAACACTGATGAACATTGTTTATTTATTTCTTGAATATGTGACAAAAAGTTGAAAAAATCTCATTTTGATAAACTGTGAACAAGTCCCTTTCAAATACGAACAAGAAAGTGGGTCATATCAGTGTGTGTTATCGTTCATGTACTCAATTGTCACACCAGAAACTACGTTCAAATGGTTTATACTAGTGTCACATTAAGCCATAGAGTAACAGTACAGGTAAAATTTAACAGGAAATTATGTCAGTGCGCAAAATATTTTAGCATACGAAATTCAAAAATATCCGTGTGTCATACAACAAGTATTTCAAGTGTATACATGTAATAACGTTCGTAAATATATGTTAGTATAAAGTCTTAATTTAAAACGCGATCACTATGGCGATGGATGGACAAGCTGACGATTCAGTTAATTATTCAAGTGATGTGGTATCTGGCCGTGTTCCGGAAAGAAAGTGTGATATTTGTGTGAGAAACACGCTTTCCAAAAAGGCAGTATTGTTCTTCAGTGATTTTACTGAGTCCCTTTGTGCTGATTGCATCGTTATTCACTAAAAGAACAATCGCAAGAAACACGTTATCGTGGATGTTCAAAATGTTGATGCAGGAAATCATGGTGTGAATATGAATAGGCTAGATATGTGCAAAGAGCACTTAAAGGTAGTCGAATTTTGCCGCGAGAGCCATAAACAGTTGTGTTTAAGTAAATGTGTCAGGGTTCACCGTAAATGCGACGACTTTATTAAAAATTACTCTTTGTTCGGAGGAAGATAGAAACATGCTTCGAGATTTGAAATCTGCCGTCCTGAAAGCGGACGATGATACGTTTTCTTTGCTACAGCGAGTGAATCAAGCAAAAAAAACAGTTTTATCCAATCTGTTGAACGGATTTCAAAAGATATAGATAAAACACGAGACGATTTATTAAAAGTATTTGATGATGCAACACGCATGGTGTTGAAAGAGGTCGATGGCATGAACGCAGAGAAAATCAAAACGCTGGATCAGATGAATAACATTTTGTCCGTTGTTCGCACGGATTATCTCTAAGGTTTTACCCGTATGTTCTAATGTATTAGAAAAAGGAACACCTCAACAGATGTTTATCTTCGCTCGTACGACAGCAGATCTCCTTAATGAAGTTGCACAACAGCTAGAGCTACAGCGCAATCTTCATCCGTTGCCACAGATGCACGTTCACATTTCTGATGATATTGCTAAACTCCTTCACACGGGAAAAACTTTAATGAATCTTCATATCGGCAAGGACATACAGGACACAGACAAAGGTATGAAATACATGTATTTTGCCTATCTTTGTGAGTCTTTGGAAAAAAAGTATCGTTACAAAATGTATTATAGACATTGGAATCGATATCAATATGCTTTGTTACTAATGAATATATTTGTCGCCGAATTAGAACATTCAACGACACATTTTATAACCTTTTACTTTATCATAAGCCAATGGTGATCAGATAACAATTGTATCAGTCTTAAGCGGCTCACACAGTTTTCGTTTCAATTCTCGCAACTAACAACATGTATGACTTTTTATCTTTCCGTGGTTGGTGAACACAGTCAATCTATTTCTCGATCATATCAAATATGGTAACACGTGTTGTTTTTTCTTTTCTATAAAAATAGTAAGGTACGGAAGCACCGGAGTGACATTTGAGTTACTTCGTATATGTTATTATTTATATGGTATTTCTTATTGTGTTATGAGTTACCCTGTTGTTCCGCAACTCTGAAGATCAGCCGACACAAAGAAGGCACATGTTCGATGATGTCAAAGAATATATCTAGTTTCCTGTTCTTCTGTATGCTTGTGTTTGTGCTTGGTGTTTTGCCCTCAAATATTGCATCGTCTTTATATCGTGCACGCAGAAGGGAATCGACTATATTTGTACCTTTGTGATGGATTTAATTTTTCTTAAGTTTTTTGTCTTAATGTTTGATTAGAAAACGGTTAGCAAACGTACCACTTAGGTTATTGTACGGCACTTTGATACTATACTTCGTGATTTGGGTAGCAAGAGTGAGTGCATATGGTCAATGAGTCAGATATATTATCATGTGGATAGACAGGAGTACATCGAGGCTATGAAAATAATGAAGAAAATATTTCTGGATGCAGCAGACAAACGTAACGCTCGTATATTTCAAAGAAGAGTTCTGAAATGCAGAACACTCTGATCCTACCAAACACTACGTTGATTGCTTAAGGTACAACAGATTTGCTTCAAGAGTTTTGTGATTGGATATGGGAACAGAAAATGTCATAATGAATTTCCTCAAGCGAGCAAAATAAAAACATTTTATTTCTCAGATCGATATTTTCAGAGGCTAGCATAAGCGCAGAAAAACACACACGTATTGTGTACATTTTAATTAATCGTTTCCGCCACATACATTCAAAGCTCTATATACCAGCCACAGCAGGTATACTTAGTCCATTAAATAAAATCAAAATAATTTTGAAGGAACAGTCATATTTTTACTTTGTCATTTGTGTGAGCTTAATGCTTTTTTTTTGCCATTTTCCACCAATCACAGAGAAAAAATTTAAACCATGAAACCATTCGTGGGACATAACATATTCAAAAGCTGTGGTCGCTGAGCGAAATAAGTGGTGGGGGTGGGGGTGGATAAACCACGTGACATTGTATGTTCACTGGACACCGACAGTTAATGTGGATCTCGTCGGTTAATTGTTTTACGTATGAATTGCACACTAGTGGTAATTTACCCGTGTACTAACCAAACCTACTCCGAATGGAGTAACTGGATGAACGTCCGGAAGCAGCACAGGCCCCGAAGTGAAAAGCTCTTACATGGCACAAGCAATTCTACAACTATATTAACAAGAACTTTCAGATTATGTTCTGCACAAACACAATCATACAGCACACGTGGGAACGTAAGGATAGATATTCCGTTTGACATCTTTGAAAGTTTCCTTTGCGATTGCTGATTAAGGAACCGAAGAAATAACTGGGTAAATCATAAGAAACAAGTAATAACAAATACGTTATTACACATAAGTAACGACAATTACCGGTAACTATAAATGTGCCAGGGCTGCCGTAGAAAGGCAATGATTAGCAAACATTCTTTCAAAAAGGCCGATATAATGAACACACTATTGTTTTTAAGTATATCAAGCATATCAAGATCTTTTTGTAGGTACTGTTCAGATTGTTCCCATTCAGTGTTTAGATCACCAACGTATATCTAAACTGTAACTCTCAGAATTGACGTATCCAGAGTTGTTAAATAATGTTTATACGTTTATCGGAATACTTATTTGTGTATGGTGAAAGTTGTTCACCGTGTTGTGATGTCTTGTTACATAATAGTTATAAGGAATACGTTATTTTGCTGTAAAGTACCAGGGAATACAACATATTCTATATGCATTTAATATGTGTTTGTTTAAGGTCAGTCCAACATCAGCAACGTAGCGATGCAAAGCCGACAAATGACACTGCAAGTACTTGAGTGTGTGGATCTAACAAGATGTAAAGGCGATAGTCAAGATCCTTTAGTGTCTGGAATGGATTTCCTGCCAGATAGGCGATTAGTTGTTGCGGACAATTATAATTGTACCTGCTTCATTATGAATGACCGTATGCAGAGAAAAAGTTCTTCATACAAATTCCAGACACGCGTTTTCGATGTCAGCTGCGTCTTTCATTATCTTGTTGCCGTTTCGACAGAGAAGGAGATTTGTATTCTGTTTGTTGCATCTAATTATTCATTTTAGAATTTAAAAACAATAAACACATCTTCATCGATATTTTCGATATCGTGTATGACCTCATCAAAAATGTTAGTAAGTACCCTCAATGATAACCGTTCAGTGCGAATGATATCATTTGACGGTATAGAAAAGGAATTTGGCAATTTGGAGTTTCCGAAGAGGACGTACAAAATCTATGAAAGTATAATTACGTATGTCCCGTCTAAGAACACGTTGGTACTGACTGACAGGTACGCTCACACGGCGTACATGTACGACACCGTGAAAGGCAAGGCTAGAACTGTCACAGAAAAGAACATACAGGAACCATACGGTGCGTGTGTCGGGCCTGGCGACACGGTGCTGGTGTGCAGTCGGCTGAAAAACTCCATCGTACACCTTACTGTTGATGGCGACATTCTCGGAACCTATCCAGTAGATATGGTATTTCCAAACGTCTTGTGTATGAGTAAAGATTGTAGCAGATTGGCGGTGTCAAACGGTTGTAACGGTCTTAGGAAACTGCATTTATACAAAATATCTCCAGCATGACATCCACACTATTCCTTCAAGGTTTTATTCTTGTAACTATAGCTGAATGGTATACGCATGGCATTTCTATCGGTGACATACAATGTGCATGTACATGAAAGCATTAGAATAAATGCTTGTTATGTGTTTTGAAAAAAAGTCTGACTTTTTGTGAAACATCGTATGATGCTACTTAACACAATTTGTACTTTATTTCCTTTCCCATCAAACAGCATTCTTTAAAATATCATCAATATTATTTCCTTTCCCATCAAACAGCATTCTTTAAAATATCATTAATAACGTTCGATTGATACTAACGTGATAACCATTTAACCCGCTTACTGGAATTCGTGAAAATATAGAATTGTCATGTTATATTTTTTATAAATTTGATACATCGCTCTTTACGATATGAATTTATGACGATGGTGGTCATGTCGTAAATCTCATTTTGTTCAACTTTCTGCTACATTTGATTGATATTGATCTTTATTTTGTCTACAATTTTGGAGGCACCCGATCATTTTGCACACCAATGATGCTGCTACAGTTTCGCAAGTTATGGTTATGTTCACACGTTGCTGTACACAACAATATATTGTTTTTGTTAAAAAACCATCTATCATTCTACTTTATGGAGGTAATACAAGGAATATACGTTTAATACTACCTATTGTTATGCTTTACTTATGATACTACCAGATGTATTATAAATTCGATCATCATCGCAAACGTTTTGATAGCGTTGTCAGAATCACCATTCGCAATGTAGTTATTATTCCTCGCAAAAGGCGGAGGGATATATAATTTGCATTGCCCGTCCGTCCATCCGTCCGTCCGATTTGAACCTATCCATAAACAAAATATATTTGGCGGGGATATCAATTCAACGAATTTGCGTGTAACAAAATGCCTTTGTGACCTTGACCTTTGCTCAACATACGTCCTCGTATCAAGATAAACATTCGAGACATTTTAATTTAAAATTTTGAATCGACTAGAACGACTTGACTCTCAAACTAGATTTGCAGACCTTGCAAAACATTTTGTTTCAAAAGAGTGCCATTTTTGGGAAATAATTTGTAAATGTTACGATGATTCATTGACTTTTAGTCTATTACAGCCTCCAAATTTCAGAATTGTTTGAGACGGTCTCCTTATTCAGTCGTCAGGTCATTTTACGAGAATATATTTGGAATGTACTGAAAGCCAAANTAGCAGTTAGTGTTGATTGCTACATGAGTGTACATTGTATCCGTCCTGCTAACATGGCGAAAGAGTGCACTTGGAACTGATTGGCCTACCGGATCTTGGTTGTGATTTGCTTGACATCAATTTGACTTACGTCCAATCATTATAAGTGTAAAAATGTGTAAAGGCATTGTGTTCAATTAAGGAATCAATGTGTATATTGTTAATACATTTAAAATTTATTTTGATTGCTAAAATATAGCTGAATATTATCAAAGAAACATCCATAAACAATACCCGTGGCATGGTAAATGGACGTTAATGGATTTAATGATTAAAACACGTGTTATGCAAACGTGCAGAGGTCCGAATCTTCATTTTGTTCATCTAAAGAAAATACAATCACAATAAAAAAACTACAAATAATGGAATCGGAACAATAATTATACAAACTTGACAAGAAACAAAAATAACTTTACTTGACAAAATAATGAGAAAAAAGCAAATATTCCGCATTAAACAAAATGCAATAATTTAAATACCATCGAATAATATAGTAAATTAATCAGTAAAGTAAAAACAAAAGGTACATAGTTTAAAAAAATAGCCACTTTAACGGGAAAATGGAAAAGAAGAAAAATTTAAAACTAAAATGATAGAGCCATGTAATCAATAAAAACATATCATTACATATATTCTTCATAACACATTGTTACGTTTTCGCTGCACAGCACACTCACAGTGCTAATATCTTTTGCAAAGTTATTTGAAATTCCATCCGTGCATGCCATAATAAAAAGTTCATACACAATTATATACAATGGTACTGCACAATGCTATAACGCATTTACATGTATTTGGGGTCGGTTAAGCCTCAGTCACATTTAGTTTAATATTTTGGCTGCCTACCTTGAACCAAATAGAACCGATTCAAAAAGAGCCATCGCTAAAATAGTAATTAATACATAACATGTACCGGTATACCGTTTTAACATAGAAGATGAGCTTTGACAGGTAAGTGTATTAATTTGACCTTTAACTCCCTCAAGAAAAGACTCCATTATTACAAACGTTGTAGAGTATTGCTATCAATAGTTTGAATACGCCCTATAATGGAATTCAATGTTGATATCGTAATCCTGCGCGCAACGGACCATAGCAGGGTTTGTTGCACGACAAACGTCTCGTTAAGCTTATGTCAAGTTATAAAATACAGAATAAATGAAACTCTCGAAAAATAATGGAAAGAAAACAATATGTTAACCTAAAATAAACATAAAAAAATATTACAGCTGTGGTCACATAACCTTAAACTAAGATTTATTGTGACATTAATAAAATAATTAAATACTCCTTTTAAAATATGCAAACAATAGCTTACATAAAGTCAAAAGTTAATGACCAAGAGTTATGTTTCCCATGCAATGATTTTATACATCAAAAAGCACATATACATATGTGGATACAGCAACTCAGTGTTTTATGGTATTACACAGCTATCCATTTATAATAATTAGTTACAAAAGTGTGTTAATTGGAAGGGCAATCACCAAAGAAGCGTTATAATGTAAGCACATTTATGGACACTAACGACGGTTTTGTCATACAATGAATAAGAAGGTAGGTTGGGTAAACCAGGAGAAGTAGTTGGAAACGCAACGTTTCGATGGGCATTATATCATCACGTCAGTTAGTAAAAATAGGAATGCACTACGACCAACACAAGTTTAATGGTGAACAAAACCTTTCATTTCGTAATTGAAAGAAACATATATAAACATGAGGGCCAAAGGTCATAGATCGCTCACATGAGTCCCGAAGAAACTTATTTGTTTTGAACTGCTTTTGTTTTGTTATGTTTGTGTAATAACTGCGGCTTCTGTCCTTGCTCTTTACCCTAAACCATTAAAAAAAAAATCGGCTTCACATTTTCTTACTCGACCGAGATGTTATAAGAAACAATGTTCTGAGAAAGTGTTATGAATATTGGACCAAAACATGTTTCGATAGTATAAACAAGGTTTCAATATAGCCCTTTAAGGAAAACTGCCCAGCCCCATGGTGGCCATGTTTTTAATAGGCTGGACAATATTCTATCTGAGTCGAAATATCATTATAACAACCGTTCTGAAGAAGTTTTATAATTATTTTACCAAAAATGCGGCTTTTAATACGTAGTGTTAACACGGTTTCACTATAGTAATACAAAGAAAACTGCCGCCTGGCGGCCATGTTTTTTAACGGACTGGAACTATTTTTAGACTCAGCCGAGCTACCATTAGAACAAACGTTGCATGAAGATTTGATAAAAACTGTGACTTGAGATTGTAAACAAGATTTTTTCTCTAATTTGAGCTAGTGACCTAGCTTATCACCAAACATGACCCAGTTTGGACTCCGGCTAAGAATTTTTATGAACAGTGTTTTGATCAAGTTTCATGAAGATTGAACAATAATTGTGGCCTCTAGAGTTTCAACAAGGCAAATATTGATTACGGAAAAACGCAAGACAAACGACGGACAAAAGGAGATCACAAATGCTCAACACGACCACGAAGTGCTCAAGAGAGCTCACCAAATAATGCGTATATTCCGTATATAGGTTTTCTACATGTTTCGGTTAAGTGTAGTATTTAGACTATACAGTGTATTTATTTTTATATTTATAATGTGTACGTTTATAATACAAACTTATTGTCCAAAAATGATACTATATATCACAAAACTGAACCACAAGTTCTTGTCGGTCTCAAATTAAAATTTACCATACACTTCTTGTCCGATTTATCGGAAAAGATGCCAATAAGCTGCATGTGGTATTAGTTTTATTGATGTTATGTACATTATCCATGCAGTTGGTAACTTGTTTTCTCATTCATAGACATGACCTAACATCTCTGCACGAGATTGTCGTCTGTCCATATGTCCTCTGGAAATTGCTCAACCGTTAACAAACAGGCCGTTTTCATGTGAAAGGAACTCAAGCGTTCATCTATCAGTGGTTGCAGAAGCTCTTTTCGAATCATTTTTGTTGTTACGTACGCCTTCATCTGTACGATGTTAAGGTCAAACATCAGTAAACGCTCAGTCATATTAGTCGACATTCTAAACTGAGAATTAACATACTTATTTTGGTATTTTACTTTCATGAAGCTACATCGCCGTTCAGCATCGTAACCAAATGTATGCCCTTGAATTCCGGGACTAACCATGTACACTTCACATTGTTCTGCCATTGAAAGCGTTCCTTGTGTGGGCCAGTGGCCCGGCCTTGGTCTCCTAAACAAATACTTACAATTATCCAGCGAAGTCATGCAGCGTATTGCAAGGACGGCATCTGTATCATGAAACGTGATTGCAGGTCCATGTTGTCGCACCACTCCATGTGCAGGTCCATGTTGTCGCACCACTCCATGAAAATCATGTTTACTTGTGTATGTTTGTGTGTTTATCTGCGCATTTTGTAAACTATTGTTTAAAAAAGGGAGTTTTACAACAGTCGACCCTGTTGATCGAATATAAACCATCTTTCGATGTTTTTGCGTTTGATAATATGAAGTGCCTGCTCTTAGGGAAATATCTGTTCTTCTCCAATCTTCCAACGTCCTGTAGGCAGCAGCATTGTGGTAAAGACATTGATTCTTTTATAACAAGGTAATTTGTTTTTAAATCCTGACAATTCGACAAGTTAACACAGGCAACAAGGATTTCAGAATAAAAAAGTATGTCGGTGTCTGACATCATACCAATGGTAGGAGAGCCTTCAATTTGACTACCAAATGTGAACCGTTTTACAGGTATTTCCTTCCGACTTGTACATACATATCTATCAATTACAAGACTGACATGGCGTCTCAAAGATATTATTTCTTCATTCACTCCAATATCGTCCATTACCTGTGCTAGTTTTTTAGAACTATGTTTCAAACCTTCTGTATCCATTTGCATTTGATTTTTTTTTCTTCCGTGTATGGTTTTTGCAAGTTCGCCTCTTTTTTATGAACGTTTTGAAGAGATTCTGAAACAAAAGTGAAACTAAACATTAAAATAAAATTATATTTAAAGACTTGAACGACTTTTCTTTCATATGCGTAGCTCTTCGATTGTAATATTGTTTGGTTTTTAAATAATTTCAAGAGAGCCTTGAAGTTGGACTTTATAACGTTGGATCATATACTGTGCTGTGTTTTTTTTTATTCATGCAACACGAAAACAGCTTTATAAAGGGACATAACGGAATTAGATTATCTTTCATTAATAAGTATTTATCAAACGTGGGCTTAACATACATCACGGCCAGTAATCACGGGCGCCTCCTCTGTTTTTGCGATGCATTAATACATGAGCCATCCGAGGTGGAGCTAAGGACCGGATGTTTTGAAATTGCAAGGATGATTCTTCATGGTGAGTAGGTCTTATATGTTCTTTCAACATATTTTGCATTGTTTTACAAATCGGGCAATGTAGTGCGATTCAGCGAAGACTAATTCATCCACAAATGTAAAGAAACATACAATCACAACCCATTTGGAAAAGTGAGGACTTAATAAGTTGTGGCACGGTGGCGTTTTAAAAAAGCAATTGGATGTCTTTTGCCTGTGTGACGAGCAAATTTCCACCCGATTAATTCGAATCGACATCAAACGATTGCGTTTAGCATATTCTAGTTCCTGCATGCACAAACACATTTGCTTCGTGCAGATCTTATATATAATTTTGCATTATTCCAAAAGAGATGGAGCCAATGTCAAGAGGTGGCGCCCGTGATTACATGACGTGATACATGACTCGTTCTTATCAACGCCATCTAAAATAGTTGTTGTCTTGGGCACTGAACAATAAGTGGTAATAATTAAATGAAAAGGAATTTAATAAGATAACGTAACACTATTTACATGCGCACTAATGATATTAATTATGCAGTGTATAACATTATTTTGGGAGTGCACGATTGGAGTAGATGTGGGAGACATGCAACTAATAATCAATGACAAGTAGCTATCACTCAAGCATGTAGAGGAATGCATAACTTAACAAGGTATGTGTGTAGACCTTTTAAGTACTGCACAATAATAATGTGCAAAATCTGCATTCATTACGCGACATTATATAACATTATGATTAAATAATTACACACTGATTATTATATCACATTTTAAATCAAGCATATATGAAATATCATTTATGTTAATGAATAAAATAAATCAATTACATTATATTATACATAATAATGATGATTATAAATTATATTTATATTACATTATAATAAAGCACAAGGTATTAATTGATGACACACTTTAACTATTAAAAAAGAATATCGTGGTATACAAATAAATAGATCGAATATAACATACAAATAAATGAATATTATTATTTAAAATCAAACCAGTAATTAATTTGATTGTGTACATCGCGAAATGTAATGAATTCAGTTTTACTTTCGTTTTCGTTTTTTTGATAATTTTGTAAACACAGTAAATTCATTTGCAAAATGGGGCTTTAACTTGCTGAAATTATATTTTAACAGTAAATCGTATGTATAATAGATCAAATGCACATGATGTAAATGGACGTTAAATGAAATTCTCTTTTCATCAACATTTCTGAAGACAATTTAGCGCTAGTTCCACGCGCGTCGAATACAGCCTTATGACAAGAGACGGATCACGCGTTGGTTGTGTCAAGCCAAGGTGGCTCTTAATAGAAACAAGATCTATCTTACGGAGATTCCGAAGATAGTCGATGTATCACGATTGATTGCTGTTAGTATCATCATCGAGTTTGATATGTTTAAATCTGTTTCTGAAAATGTAACACTTTTACATACATATGCAGACCGTATCACTAAATCCTATGTAATCAAAAAACATTACAACTTACCTTACACTGTATCAGTTAACCAAAATCACATATAAACAGCATTTCGGTCGGTGCAGAAACGTGAGTGAAGTTTAAGTTTAAACCAGGTAGTATAGTTTGCTTCACTGGCGATGTGTTGCTTAGTTTAAACGTAACTTCCTGTTTGGATTTTCTATAGTAGAACATTACAGGTAAAATTTGAAAGGAAACTCTACCTGTGTGTGAACGCATTTAAGCAATTTTACACTAGATATTTAGACATATCCGCATGTTATATTTCAGATAGACTGCAGACAGCTGAACCCAACTCTGATTCCAATTTCCAGTCTTTTTATCCAGAGTGTTATGTTAATGGTGATTTTGCTGAAGCAATACGAGGTTTAACATACATGTCAATGGGGCCATTAAAGGTAGACAAACAGCATGGATACTTATTCAACGTACCAGTTGTATCTCTTTTTAACAGTTGATTACCTAGCAAAAATCGTGTATCTATAGATATATTTATAGAGAAATAGTATATTATATATTTATACCTCGATAGATATTCATTCGGCCTGAATGAGGTCCAGGGGCGGTATTCTAAAAATGTATAAGATGTATTAAGATAAACTTTAAATGTAAAAATGTATTCCGCTAATAAACTAAAATGATGTAACTATTGTCATACAACCACATACATAGATGCGTTATAAAAAACGTGATTTAAGATTGCAAATGGGGTCATGGTCAGTGTAAGTAAATATAGATGAATTGTTTCCGCTGAATAACTCAATAGCAAATTAAGATATTGTATTGTAATTATTTGCATAATTACCGTTTATCCAAATATAGCATGATATTGAATATGTGGGTACTGGGTCAATATTAAGGTCATCTTATGGTTGATGTTTAAGAATTGTTCTAATTCAATAACTTAAAGTGATACTGCACGATTTTTATATGTGTTAAATTGTAATATATTGATAAACATTTGTAACAATAACACTAATATTGCCAACTTTTAATGATATTGTGCATAATATGAATTGCCCTGACAGGGACTCAATTAACGTTTTGATTGACAAGTTTTCTAATACTATCCGCGATGTTGCAGATCCATTGTTTGCCAAAAGATTGTTTTTATTCAGGCGATACTTATTTTGAAGGATATACTAAAAGGAATAAAGATTGGTTTGACCATGATTGTACTGTTGTCCGTAATATGTATGTGGAAGCGCTTAGATTGTGTTAAAAACACACAAATTTTATGTCGACGAATTTAAATGATTTTACAGTTTTTAATGTGCTTGGATGAAACAACCACCTGCGATGAATAATATCACTTTCACGAAATTAATCGCAGGAAGAGAATCTTAATTAAAGACATTTCAAGAACACCTCATCATCTGTTTCTAGGAAATTGTGTCACAACAATTTAAATGCTATGAAAAATAGTATTATACCAAATGAATCGTTTAATAAGATTTAATAGTACGTTGTTGTAAGAAAATGTATATTATTTTGAGAATGCCTTTAAATGTTACATTGGTTATTAAGATGGTGAAAACTTACTAGAATGTATTGGGCGTAAATAATAATTTTACATGAAGTGTACATAACTGCATCTGCCTATGTTTTTTTTTAAGAAACGCTTGTTTATCCAGTAAATGCACATGATGTAATAATAACCAAAATATCGACGAAAATACTTACATGTTAATAAATGTAAACACTATAACGGAATCATTTAATAAATAAAGGAATAATTATACCCTAGACACATATTCCGTATCGCAATTCTCAGTAGCAGCCTCTACTCTCTTATCCAATGCGGAGAATCACTTGGTCAGAATTGAGAATAAATGGCCACCGATGCCTCGATTCCTTCGAGAAATCGAGTTTTCAAACAGGTACATCTTCCTTATTACTTACTTGTTTTTAATCGGATGACGCCCTTAAACACGGATAACTTCTTGAACAACCTGATATTGAGCACGCACATGTCAAGAAATACCGTTTTCTCCACCCAATAAGTCTAAAACAACCTCGCATTGGCATGTTCTGGTACATGTAGCGATACACAAATTATTTAATGAAAAGGCACTGTAAATGGAAGTTTCATATACGGAATTTGGCTATCTGGTTCATCAAAATTTTATTTTCAATAGGAATGTTATTGCTAGCCTGTTTCGGTGTAACTGCCTTTTATTATGTCTTGCGAGTATTTGAAAATGTTGTTTTTCCTCCATGGGTTTCATTATTTATTTATTTTTGTATTGCTGTGTTTGCTTGAGGAAATCCCTTCAGGATATTAGCATTTAAGTGCATGTTCAATTGCTTTCAGAACAATTTCTCATGCTAAAGGGACAAAAACATAAAAAGACAGGCTAACATTATAACCGATTACTATGCAGTTATACTATATGTAATGTAATAAAGTTATAAAACTAATGCACTACACTATACAAACATTATCTATAGTATAATTCATACTTTTCATGAGTCTATTTCTTCCATATTTATTTTGATCATTCGATTTAGTGCACCCTGTATACTGTATATATACAGTGTATTAATTTTTATTTAAATTGTATTTTCCGATTTGTCGGTCACCAATTAAAATTCACAATACACAACTTGTCCGAATATTCGAAAAAGATGCCAATACGCTGCATTGTATAGTGACTGTATTGTTATCGATTTTCTGTAGATAATCCATGCATCTGGTAAATTGTTTTTTAAATCTTTGACATGACCTAAAATGGTAAGTTTTGTACCACTGGTATAATTGGTTTCATTATTTAATTTTCTCTCGCAGAAGTCTGAAAGATTTGCAAATGCTTTTCGCTTATTTTCTTTATTCGTTGATCACAGGTATTGTAAATAATGAAAGAATGGTCTGACATCGGATTCAAATACATGGTAATCATCTTGACTACATATTCTAAAATCTGTCTCTTTGATTTCATCTTTCATGATTGCTCTTAACGTGTCGTGTATAAGTTGGTTTTGCACACAGTTCATTTCGTGTCTATTAAAAAAAGAGGAAGCACTATTTTCGCTGCAAAATACATAAGTTTTTCTGACGGTGTACACCAGTTATTTTAATCAGCTGAAATAAGCGTTACACCGACACATTGTTTTAAAAAGTATGATTCGTCTACCGCATCTGGCGATGTTATTGTAGGTGCAATAGTGTTCAGAACTCCGATAGCACGTGCAAACTGATCTGTGCAAACTAGGATTGACGCATACCTATTGACCGTTCCAAGGCGGTGACCCAGCTTTATTCTATTATGTTGATATGTTGTTTCGTTTTGTGCCGTACTGTACCGTTTTGGCAATTGGTTCCTTGGCATAAATAAAGGACCACGAAGGTGTGTATATTAGAAATGCAATACTGCTGCAGCTTCTGGAGTTTCATTTCTTTATATTAAATGATTCGAGACGGCTTTTGATCTAAGAGATGTTTCGTACATGTTGATAATGTCACTACTCACTTCCGTGCCATTGGAGATACAATCGGATGTTTCACGTGATGCTATTGTGCTACACAGGTTTTGATAAAGAAATTCAAGCTCAGTCCCATATTCGTGATCAGTTCTCAAGGCTGAATGAATAGCTAAAGCCCTCCTTTTAAGGATCTTTAAATCACCAAAACTTGTTTCCCGCTGTGTCACATCTAACCAACTTATCATGTCTTTGATGATTTTACAATTAGTTTCTGCGCTAGATAGTATCATGTGATGGTTTAGTTCTACGACATTCGTTGATAATCTTTTTCTTAGGTGATCCATGTATAACGTTCGAAGACAACTTAAGCCCGAGTTAATCATTTATGTTACTTTGTCTTGCACAATCTGGAATTCATTCCTCTTGAGTTTTCTGCGAACAAATTGACATGTAATGTGGACAGTAACGTTTTTTTCAAAAAACGTTTTAGTGTTTTCAGACAGTAGATTACACACTGCACAAGATTGTCATCTCTCCATATGTCTTCTGGAAATTGCGCAATGGTAAAGAAAAGAGCCGTTTTCATGTGAAAAGTACTCAAGCTTTCAGCTATAAGTGGTTTCAGAATCTCTTTTCGAATCATTTTTGTTATTACGTAAGCCTTCATCTGTACGATGTTAAGGTCAAACATCAGTAAACGCTCAATCATGTAAGTGGACATTCGAAACTGCTAATCAACATACTTATTTTGGTATTGTAGTTTAATGAAACTTATCGACGTTCATCTTCGTATCCAAATGTATGCCCCTGAACACCGGGATTAAACATATATGCTTCACATTGTTCTGCCTTTTGAAAGCGTTTCTTGTGGCCCCCGGCCTTGTTCTAATAATCAAAACCCTACAATTATACGGCAAAGTCATGCAGCGTATTGCAATGACGTAGTCAAACTCAAGAAGCGTAAATGCAGGTCCATGTTGTTTCGCCGCTCCATTGAAACCAAAGTTGTTAAGGTGCTCACCTTGTAAACTAATGTATAAATGAAACATGGAATTAAACAACAGTCGACCCTGTTGATCGAATATAAACATTTTTTCAAAGCTTTTTGTGGTAGATAATGTGAAGTCCCTGCTCATAGGGTAATATCTGTTCTTCTCCAATCTTTCAACGACCTGTAGGCAGCAGCATTGTGGTAAAGACGTTGGTTCTTTTATAACAAAGTAATTTGTTTTTAAATCCTGACAATCCGACAAGTGAACACAGGCGATATAGTTTTCAGAATATAAAAGAATGTCGGTGTCTGACATCATACCAAAGGTCGTAGTGCCCTCGCTTTGACTAACAAACGTGAAACGTGTTGAAAGAAAGTAATCGGTTACACATATACTTACATATCTATCAATAAGAAGATTAACGTGTCGTCGCAAAGATACCATTTCTTCATTTACTCCAATATCGTCCATTACCTGCGCTAGTTGTTTAAACCATCGTTTCAGGTCTTCTAACTCCACCTGCATATGCTTTTGTTTTTATTTAACGTATATGGTTGTTGTTATTTTGTCTTTTTTGTATGAACGTTTTGAACAGATTCTAAAACAAAAGTGAAACTTAACATTAAAATACAAATATATTTAGAAATTTGATATACTATCGTATCATATGTGTAACGATGTTTATGGAATTCTTTAAAACATAACAATGTGTTTTTTAGACCTGAACATTCCAGATAGAGTAAGTATTCAACAAAGACACGATTACAGAAATACGATTCATGTTACAAACATTAAAAGATCAAAAAGATCAAAGCTTTTTGATTGCAAAATCTTCAGATTTGTTCGACTATATTATGTTGTATCGCATACTATCCTGTGCTTTGTTATATATTCCATGCAAAACAAAGACATGTTAATAAAGGGACAAAACGGCTCAAACCGTAACACATTTTTGTGAATGAGATTATCTGTTAAGGATACGTATTTATCAAACGTGGGCTTAAAATGCATGGCCCGTTCTTATTTAAAATAACTTTTTTACTTTATAAAAAGTTGTCTAGGGCACTGAACAATAAGTGGTAATAATTAAATGAAAAGGAATTAAATAACAGAACGTAACACTATTTGCACGAGCATTAATTATATTAATTTGCAGCGTATACAAATTGTTTTGAAGTGCATGATTGGTGTACATGTGAGCTTTAATCCATCTTGAGAGATTATAATATGTTTATGGATTGTTTTGTTTTATTTATCTTTGGTTTTAAGGAAGTATTTATCTTTGAATCTTCAAATATTCGAATACTAAGATGTATTCGAATATGCTTTTGTTATTCGAATCAATGATCCTTAACGCGTTTTCGTATCTCACCTTAGAACGAAGTGCTTATGTTGAGCTATTGTGGTAAGCCTATATCCGGCGTCGTGTTTCGTGCGCTGTCAACTGTAATTTCGCTACCACTCTATATGCCTCAAGGTGTATCCAATCTCGATGAGACTTTGTCAGAATATCTGCCTTGACAATAGCTAGGCCCAGTTGAAATCTGAGTCATCAGGTCAAATATTGTTTCCACTCGAGAAACCACATTTATAACTGTTTTTTTTTAACTATATCAAAATGATAACTTATAATAACAATGATGATTTTGAATTACGTGCATTCAAAACTTATTCACCAGTAGTCTTAGTTTATTGCACTGATATATGTCTCTATAAACCACCGGAAAGCATATAATAAATGCTTATAATTGATCTATTATGTAGTGTATGTGGAGAAACAATATACTATCTCTCATTACCTACAACACTGCAGCGTACACCAGTCGAAGCGTGCATTCACAGGAAGGTCATTTATGCTCTGGTGTTGTCCGTCAGCATTGACTCAGTTTGGAACTAAAGTAAGTGAGTGGCCGACTGGGTGTTTTACCTCCTGAAGAAAAACACATCGTGGTCACTGATAGGTTTGATGATATATAATCCTTCAACGTGACAGTCAATGTGTACTAACACTGAACATGAATTCATTTCTATGTTATTGAGCAACATAAATAGTTTTATAATCTGTAAGCCGCGTTATTTTTTTTAAACTCTTACATTCTTATAAACGGCATTACATACTAAGACACAATCGTAAGGGCATATTTGGGCGTATTACTATGTATTATTTTTATTGCTATATGACATGCAATCTATCACATGTTATTATGATTTAAGGGAGTGATTAAAAGTTACCTCCCTTGGTAGTGATAACTAACAACAGTTTATTGGTGTTGAAATTCGACTATAAGTTTATTAATGTAAAAGGAGAAATTTAACTTTAAAGTTCATATGGTGTTGAATATAACAACGCTCCATTGATCGTTCCAAGGCGGTGACCCCAGCTTTATTCTACTATGTGTATATGTTGTTTCGTTTTGTGCCGTACTGTACCGTTTTGGCAATTGGTTCCTTGCCATAAATAAAGGACCACAGAGGTGTGTATGATAAAACTGCAATACTGCTGCAGCTTCTGGAGTTTCACTTCTTCATATTCAACAATAATCCTAACACACGCATTGAATTAACTAGACATAAAATGATGTGTGCTTTGAAAATAGTTCGTATTTAGTTATCAAGTCACAGAGCCTAGAAATTATTTTCCCTATGACCCCTAAAAGAATAGTCATCTCGGTAAAAACACTCAAACACAGCTGCAGTTATTCTTATATCATGGAATAAATATTCTATAAAAACTAGTCTTGCCTGTACAACATCTCACACCTAACTAGACATAATGCACAATTCCTACATAAAGTACCCTATGAATATGAGCAGAGACAGAAGTCAACAGAGTAATAATTCATATTGTGTCCATAATTGTGTTTCGGCTAATTGCCTAGAAACCGTGACCTGATAAATCTCAATTCTAGACTCATCATGCAATTAGTTTTTGTTATGGTTTCTCTCACTGACCATAGTTTTTGTTTCACTAATAATACTAACAAAACTAAACTAACATCCATGGTCAGCCGATTTGCCACAAACCAGAGCTTTTTAATACAAAATATTGCCACATGTCTTATATTACAGCGTATGGCTTATACCACAATGTACTCTAACAATTGTATACAAAGTATATTTTAAAAAGGAGTACGACTGTATCACCGTAGTAATATATATATATAGTGTCACTGGCAGTAAGGAACTACTTTCGTTTTCCTTGACAATAGTATTTGTGATAGAATATCTTACGCCTAGAGCTCCATTCGTATATGTTCACATATTAATCATTTCAATTTTACAAGTTGAGTTCGATAAAGTTTGGAACTTACGATATGTTTGCCTTATTTGAAGGAAACATGGACATTTACAAATAAAGTGAAATTCGTCTTCTATGTCCCTTTGAGCACAACATTGACGGTATCGTTCATTACGAGGAATATGATAACGTGTGTATCTTCAAATTTGAATTCTCAAAGGGTGGGCAGAAGCCCTTAGTTTAACAAGGTATGTACGCAAACGTTTTGGCAGTAAATCTAAGTATGTTTCGTACTCAAGAGTTGTTTTGAATACACATATCTAAAACAGAACTTTTATTCATATTGCAAAACCATTCTTGTTTAAATGTTTCTATAATTCGTAATTTCAATTCACATAAAAACGTCTATGTATTAATCATATTTGCATTTTCGAACATATATGAAAATCCACTCAAAATCAACAATTATTTCGTAAATTATTTCATAAAATAAAGTTCACCCATTTCAAATCAGTGTTCCTTATAGAAAAAGCCAACATTTAAATGCTAGATGTGGTCTGGTAACATAGATTTAACAAGATACAAAATTCTCTTTTTGTATTTGTTGTGGTACAATATATTCCACACATATTCATGTACAATGTAAGTGTTCGTGTGTCGTATAAATATTTATCATACCACTGCATTGATATCTGACTGATATAACGTTGCATGATATATTTGTTTATATCATGTTCAACAGGAAGTTCTTATATCAGTCGATGTGTTATATTGCTAAGACTTAACAAAGAAGTTATATTTTATTGTAAAACATAATCAGATTCATCAAAACAAACAATTTGATACCAAGATGTATTAAATTTTATCCACAGAAAGCAACACAAACAGCAAAAAACGTATTTTCCAAATATTTAAAATGAATGTGTAAATGCTGATGACGTCATGTTCGACAGGAAGTTGTTAAATCAGTCGATGTTTGGATGTAAGTCATTTTACTCGGAATGAACTATAAAGTCATCATGTTTAGTAAAATAAAATCAGATTCAACAAAACAAACACTTTGATACCAGGATGTATTATATTTTAGACACAAAAAGCAAACAAAACAGCGAAAAACATATTTTACAAATATTAAGCGCAAGTGCTCATGACGTCATTAGTAACAAGTCAAACGTCAACGATCATATTCATTCCCGCTAAAAATGCAGCGTCGTAGCGATTTTGTTTTANACAGTTGACACAATATTCTCGGTTTAAGATCATACTGTTTCCATTTATAAAGCAAAGTATTAATAGCCCTAAGAGCTTTTCCTACTAACTGCTCCGGGTTAATATAAAACTACCAGTACAATTACATGTAATAACATTGCCCAGATAGTTAAAAGTATCGATGACATCTATAGTTCTCCAATTATATGTCCATATTGCATCTTGAAGAATTCTACACATTTTGCGGAAAACTATTATTTTTGTTTTGCTAGTATTAACAGTAAGTCCCCATGGGTTACAATAAAGGTAAAGATGGTCTACATGAAGTTGTATTTCTTCTTGAGATAAACCCAGAATTCCCATGTCGTCTGCAAATTACAGTAACAATAAAATTAAATCTTCTATGTTTAAACCAGAATGAACGCTGTCTTACCAAAGAAGATGCAAAACCTCAATAAACAATGAAAAAATAACAGGAGACATTACCACCCTTTGTTGTAAACCAACGGCGTAGCTTAAGTATTCAGAGTATGTCGAGCATGCTTTGACATTTTCATACATATTTTTAATTATTCATAATATTTTGCCTTGTATACCGGATTTGTACATTTTAAGCCACAATGCATTGCTATATATACGATCAAAACATTAAAGAATATAAACGTAAACAACATACAGATGCTTATTTGTATTTTAAAAATGTTATACAACTGACATTAGAATATATGTGGCATCTGCGGTTGAACATACTGTTCTGAATCCGAATTGTGCATCCGAAATTTTAGCTGGTTTAGAATAGTTGTAAATAGCTTAGAACAACAACTAACAAAGGTTATCCCTCTATAATTGTTTTCATCATCATCAGAGCCTTATTTATGAAATGGTATAATTATCAGATTTCAGGAAAATAGTCCGAGATTATAATAATATTAAAACATCACACGCATGACTGGATAAGATATCAATACACTCAATAAAGTATTTGTTTTAAAATGTTGACTTGCATTTAATACCTCATTTATCTTAAAAGGTTAGTCTAATTCTGATAAAGTTCAAAGTGGAATATCAAATTTATAAATCGAACAAATCTGCCTCTGCATTATGATTTTCCGAATGAGTGTTACAGAATTTTTTCAAAATACTATTTGAATACATCTAATTGTATTTAATTACAATAACCTTAGGTTTTATTAGAAAATTTTCCAAACTTCTTTCGGCTTTTAATTTTTAAACGTTCTATTTCTGCCATTTTACGCTGTTATGAATTATTATGTTTTTTTTTTATTTTTTTATTTCTTAAAAACACTTTTGTTTTCGCACAACGATTTTCTATTTAAATCGGTCATGTTTAGGTTAAAATATCTTAAAGTGTCTTGTCATGGTAGTGATTTCGTGCAATAATACAGTCCTTAGCAAACAATTTAAACTTTAAACTACTGTCGATATTAAATGAAGGTTTTTTACTGTACGTTCACGATTTTGAAAATAACTCATCCGCTTCACTGCGAATTGTTTATGTAAATTTATCTATAATGGAGTTAACTCACAAGTTTATACCCTAGTTTTCTCATTGATTGTGCTATGGTCCTTAGTACTAGCTTCACGAGACTCCAAATCCAATACACCTGTACAAATGGAACAATCAACTAACACTCAATGACACTAATCACTTATGCATTAAGAGGAATACATAATTGTGTTTAGCCCTTTTACGTACTACACAAGAATCATTTGCAAAATCTGCTGTCTTGAATCAACATTATATAACATTATGATAAAATACTAACACACTGATTATTTGTATCATATTTTAAATCAAGCAAATAAGAAAAATCATTAATGTTGCTGAATAAAATAAATAAATTATATAGTATTATACATAATTTGATACTTATAAATCATATTTATATTGAATAATAATAATGCTCAAAGTATAAATTGATGACACACTTTTGATAATAAAAATATCGTGGTATTTAAATAAATATACCAAATTATAACATACAAATAAATGAATAGAAATATTATTAATAAACCTAGTCATTAATGTGATTAAACCATCTTTAAAGATAACCTGTGTCATTCTGTCTTTTTAGCCAGTAATACAATCGGAATTGATTGTCTAAATTGCGTCAATATTCCATTATCTCTTTTCGATTATCTTCCTCAAAACAAACCCATATTTGGTGTTTCATCGCGAAAGGTAATGAGTTCAGTTTCACTTTTGTTCTGGATAATTTTGTCAACACAGTTAATAAATTAGCAAAAGGATGCTTTAACGTTCTGAAATATTATTTTAAAAGTAAATCGTCTGTATAATAAATCAAAATTCACAACAAATAAACGTTAACAGTGCTCTTTTCATCACACGTACTACGCTCGTTCAACGCGAGTCGAATCCAGCCTTATACAAGAGACTGATTACGCGTTAGGTGCTCAGGCAACGATGGCCTTTAATAGAAAATATATATACCTAACGAAGTTTTCGGAGTAAGATTATGTATGGCGATTGAAAGCTGTTAGTATCATTATCGAGTTTGATATATTTAAATACGTTTCAAACAATATTACATTTAAACAAAAAAGGCACACCGTATCACTTTATCCTTTGTTATCCTTTGTTATCCAAACACATTACAACTGACATTACACTGTATCGCATCATGTAACCAAAATCACATATAAAGAGCAAGTTTGTCGGTGCAGAAATTTGTGTGGAGGATAAAGTATTAATCAGATAAATTATCGCTTTCACGGGCGATTTGTTGCGTTGTTTTAACGTAACTGTTTGCAATAGTAAAATATTACAGGTAAAATTTGAAAGGAAAATCTACCTGAGTGTAAGCGCATAAATTTAAGCAATTTGACACTTGATATTAAGACATATCCATATGCTTTATTCAGGCAGATTGCAGACAGCTTAACCAAACTCCGATTCCAATGTCTAGACTTTTCTCCAGAGTGTAATATGAATGGTGATTTTGCTGAACCAATACGAGGTTTAACATACATGTCCATGGAGCGGTAAAAGGTATACACACAACATGGATACTTATTCAACGTACCGACACAGTTGTCTCTCTTTTTAACAGTTGATTACTAAGCAAATATTAAAACAAAATTGCATACAAAAACATGTAACGTGTACCTTTATCTATAGATATATTTATATAAGATAAACTATAAATGTAAAAATGTATTCCGCTTAATTACTTAAATGATTGAACTATTGTCATACAACTAAAAACAAAGATTCGTTATATCACAACTTGATTTGAGATTGCAAATTGGGTCATGGCCAATGTAAGTAAATATAGATGAATTGTTTCCGCTGAATAACTCAATATCAAATCGAGATCTTGTCGTGAAATGTTTTGCATAGTTGCCGTTTATCCAGATATAAGTGCAATGGTTGGTATTGAAGAATTGTTCTTACTCAATAACTTAAAAACAAATTCAACAATTGTTATGAAACTTGATATATAGATTCCTTATGTCCGGTGATTGCGTTTATTATGGGGTGGGAAAATGCAAGGTCACTGTTATTAAATATATAAACATGGTTTAGGCTTAAGATCTCGAGAACGTTGAGGGTATTTGTTCATGTCAGTGTATGATCGTTTGTTTTTTCACGAGTGATCATATAACATATATTTTCATGAGTGGCGCAGCCAATCTGACAATAACTAGAAAAGTCGAGCGCGCAGTCCTATGAAAACTCTATTTTTAATTGTTTTAAGTGTATTTGTATTTTGTATGACTTGAAAAAAATGCTTTGTTTTTATGTATGATACCGATTCTAGTCATCCTGTTTATTCAAATTTCAATACTTGTTTTACATCAATTATAAATGTTATGCTTTACAATCAATGCATGGGACAAAACAAGAACTATGATGACAAAATCGGTTAGTGTAAGAGAACTTCTGAGACATAAGTTTCTTATAATGCTTCCGTGTCCAACAGACACCAGAAACACGTGAACATTATCGGTTATAATTGAATTCTTCTATTGAAGTGATGTACACCAGATATGGTGTAAATTAAATACTGGCTACTACAATAGTTATAAACACAGGGTTAAATCCGTAGGCATAATGTTTCCTGCTCCAGACACTAAACTGGTCGTCATTCCAGAATTTACCAGAAACTGAAAAAGTCGTGTAATTTTCTTAACTAATGCCCCCAAAATACATTCTGGGACCGAACACATGTAAATGAATGCTGTTGTATAAAAACAGCATTGGAAATGAAAGAGAGCCGGAAAAGTAAAATAATGCTCAGCTTTTGTACATTGAATAAATAACAACTTAGATCTAATAAAAAATACACACGTGTAAATATATGTGAAATCCATATAATTGGTTCACAATTTAAATAAAAAGGCAATTTTGTTTAATAAAAGTAAATTAAGTAACAATTTAATTACACTTTTGTTATGATACACCAGAACAACAACGTTTGAACGTTTTGAGACACAATATTTTATCAGTAGGAACCAAAACACTCAAAATGCTATTCATTTAAAACTTTCTGATCTCAGTTGTATAATATTGTGAGTTGTGCGGTACAGCATGTTGATGTTTAGTATATGTCTACCATATTAACAGTCAGTAGTATCATTTTATTGTTCCATTTAAAATAAATGTTTTGAACCATCGTTTTATATACATCTGATCCTCGCTCTGGGAAAACCGGTCTAAATGCATTTGCGTAAAGTATCGTCCGCACAGGCTTACCACGGACGACACATTCTACTGTTTTGGTATATTTCGTTTTAAGGAAGTATCTTCAAAGTGAAAATACAGTTAAGGCGGAAATGGACATCACTGAGTAGCCTGTGCGGACACTTTAAGCACATGCATTAAACCCAGTTCCCAGAACGCAACTCATATCTAAAGTTAACGTTATTTCGGTATTTTTTTTTATTCAATTTAAACATACATCTCGTATACATATGGAACACAAGGTTATACATTTACAACATTAACATATCAATTATTGTTATTAAGGTATGTTCATATTATATACAATTTCTGCATACAAGTTGAAGTAAATTTTTTGGAGATGATGCTAAAATATTTTAATACATTTATCAAATTTGATAGATGAAGGGTTGTGATATTAAAATCCTCTGCGAAATCAGTTTCTAAAATTTAAATAGGTAATTTGCCTAAAATAAAATAATAAGCCGACAAGAATTCATCTTCTGATAATGATTCCGGAGTTTCGTTGCTCCTATATACTGTTAACTTCATGGGACTTTAATTTTCGTCGATTTCATGGGTGAACCGATCCACGAATTTTATTAAAACACATCGGACAATGAATGACTTAAATTCCTCATTCTTTTCAAAATCAGCAATCCATGAATAGTCTGTCCAGAAAAAGACCCTTTAAAAAAAAACACACACAGAACTTCATGCCGACAAATATATATATTAGTTTACAGTAATTTTACTTGACGGTTTCAAACTCTGTATCATATTAGACAATATCCATGTTGATGAATGTACAGTAATTTTACTTGACGGTTTCAAACTCTGTATCATATTGGACCATATCCATGTTGATGAGTGTACAGTAATTTTAATTGACGGTTTCAAACTCTGTATCATATTGGACCATATCCATGTTGATGAGTGTACAGTAATTTTACTTGACGGTTTCAAACTCTGTATCATATTAGTGTACAGTAATTTTACTTGACGATTTCAAACTCTGTGTAATATTGGACCATATCAATATAGATGATTGTACAGTAATTTTACTTGACGATTTCAAACTCTGTGTAATATTGGACCAAATCCATGTTGATGAGTGCAGTTGATTTCGTTTTTACACATAATTATAGAATCAGACGTTGTTTAAATAAGAAATGAATATTTGGTAATTGTATATGAGTAAAAATAATGCGATACATCTAAACAAACGGTGTGTATTGTTTATTTGAGTAGACTTTTTGTTTAACTAGTTAATATATTGTGCATGATTAGGATTATTTATTTTTTTTGCACAGAAACTTAACTTTTGTATTGTAATGATGATGTTTCTAGTAATAAAAGCTTGTACCGGTAGATAGGATATGCTCTGTTCGGATTAATTTTCTAACATCCAATTAATATAAATGTAGTAAAAAAAATTACGCTGAATGACTTACAAATGTGAAAATTCATTTAGAAATATAATAATAATAGAATAGATTTCAGAAAGAAATATTTCAATAATTTATGTTCACATCTACAATGATTGTACTTATTTTTATTAATTTGTGTTAATGAGAAAAAATGTATTATGCGAAACACAAAGAATTGTTCTTTTGTTAAGATTTGTTCGGTATTTTACCACAGGATTTTTTTTTATTTCAGAATTTGTAATTTTTCAGTTCAGTCAGCAACATCAAAAGGCATGGTTGATTTCATTCGAGATTGATAGAAACGGAGATGAAATATAGGTGCTTGAATTTGAAGAACTTTAATAATTGACCTCTAGCATGATTGTCAGTTTACACAAATTATATGCCCCCATAATTGCTATTAATTAGGTTAACTTCCAAATGTTAAACTGAAATATGCTAAAGCATCCTAAGACTTTTTCACTGGCTGTGAATTTACCTTTTTCAAAAAAACAATCACTGTCAGTTAACACATTTTTACATGTTGTTTACATTTCGAATCAACTGATTTATTCTGTTCATGTTTTGTTAAGATCTTATTTAAGATTTTTTTTAACAAAATATTAAATCATTATTTTGTAAATTCTATTGTTTTTTTGCAAAACATCTACTATTAATTAGGTATATTCATTACTTTATATTCGAACTGATGAATGTTTATTTTAAATGAATTGATATTGTTACAATTTTAAATGTCAAAGATTTGTATATATGGAATTTTTCATCTATTTAGAACAAAATGAAACCAATCTTGAACGATCCGAGGTCATTTATGTGATGATACACCTGTTTAACTTATGTTTAAGGACTTCTTTGTTTGCTCTTTATTCTAACACTGCACGTGCCAATTTCATATAAACAAAGAAGAAAATCGTCTATGGGCTATTCTGCAATAATTATGAGCGGAGCTTATACACTGAAAGCACGCGCTGTTACTAAACAAAACATGCCGATACATTTTCCACCAGCGTAATAATCCGGTATTTTATGAATGAAAGTGTTATTGAGGACGGAGATCTGATCGACAGAACAGCCGAAAGTTATTTTTATGGGCGAAACTTCACATAAAATAGTACACAAGAAAAATAAGATACATTGTATAGATCTTTANGTTCTTCCATGTACTCAAAATCGCGTTCGACTATGCGTGATCAAATGAACCGTGCGCCAATAAAGGTATGCATTATAAATGCTTCTTTAAGACAACATCAACCGTTGTTTTATACAAACATTCAATCAATAACATGATTTGCATTTGCCCTTTATTTTGACACGTGTGTTGAAAATATTGCAATCACTTTGACCAATGTTCTGCTATAATCACAAGTTTATGAATTTGCTAAATGTAAAAAGGAGCGCTTGATTTCCACCTACTAGTTCTTCAAGTTCGTGTTTGTAGTTCGATCTATAGTGGTGTACCATTTTACGATTAGGCCTTTAGAAAACGAGTTTGATGCAGAACTGATCAGTTTCTATCGCGGGAAGATAGATATTAAAAAAGACTGATTACTGAGACCTACGTTAGAGGGTAAAATAAGAGAAAGTCTTGATTGTGTCGGGTTTTGGCCTGAACACATCATGCTGTTTATAAGGCATAATATTGTTAATTAGTATTAAATTAATGTGCCAAAATATCAAGAACGATATAAATATAGTTTAACAATCGGCTTAAAGGGATTTTCTAGTGGTTTCGGAAGCTAACGACAAACATGGGAATATCTTTTGTAGGTAAAGTCTCTTTAAACACACACCGTTCCTGAACTTAATCAACTGCAAACTTTAACTAAAGTCAATGCCATTGTATAACTGTACATAATTACGGTTAGTGCCTGTTGAGGTATTTCTCTGCCTTCCATGGCTTCCATGACATTCTAAAACATTCCAATGTCATTTTCTTTATTTCACGTAGGCGGTCATTTTTTTGTGGAAGCCATGTACTTTATTAATGTTTTTGGAGCTTACGACAGACATGGGACTATTTTGGCAGGATATGTCTCTTTCAATATGTACCTTGCATGAATTTTATGAACATGATTTTTTTTATTTAAAGTCAATTGCTCTTTATATCTATACAAAATTGCTCACAGCGGATCACGCTGCTTGTATGGCACTACATTGTTAATTATTATAATATAACTTTGCACACAAAATCTGTTTCGTATTGTAACAAATTTGTTCGCCAATGATGAGTTGGCCCCACAGGAGCTACAAGCACTGTCTCTGTCGCATCCTGACTTATCTTTCACAGAATCCGAGTAAGAAAACTGGAAGGTGGAAATCAATGAGTCTCGTCCTGGGAAAACTGGGCCCAATGCATGTAAGCAAAGTATCGTCCCAGATAATCAACCACTTTTCGCTGTTATGGAAATATTCGCTTACAGGGATATTCTTATTAACGAAAAGCCAGTGTAGGCGGAAAACTGTTGTCCCTGATGAGCCTGTGCGGACTGCACATGCTGATCTGGGATGACACTTAACGCACATAAATTAAGCCCAGTTTTCACAGAACCAGGCTCATATATTTCAATACAATAGGTCATGTGAGAGGTAAAACATTAAGTTAATTGTGTTAACTTTAAAATGTAATGAATTACACAAAAATGTATTGTTGAGGAAGGGGATCATCAGTCGTAAATACATTACATTATGAAGGTAACGATGGTTTCTTTCTTTGTGACACCGCTGGAATTTCATTAATTGACATGTTTGGAGTAGCACTTGTGTATGTCCATATGTAAATGAGTAATACGTCTGCATGTCCATATGTAAGCGTCCATAACCCAATCACGCGCAGGTACCAAAAACAGCAAGGTTTTTGTATACATTTAAAAGCTGTGTTTATTCAATCCTTAACATCATTTCGCTTATTTAGCAAAATATTATCAACCATACAATGATATGAGCTTAATGAAGTGTACTTGTAATTTAAGCTTGTGTTGCTAACAACGTGCAGTGAAATATTTTGCTTCGACTACTCTGATAGTAAATAAACAATTTAGGACTTGAATTCCGTAAACATTAATCTGTTATGCATCAGCAAATAAAATTACTATCACGACAACGAATAGGCCCAGGGTAAAAGAACTTTTGGCGCGGATACGTTAGCTTATTTATTTTTTTTTGATACTGCCAGATCCACTTGCACACTATGTTCTTAATTGAACACTGGTATGTAGTGGACAACTGATACGGAATTAATTGAATACTTGCTAATATAATAGTTATAAACACAGGGTTCAAGCCGTGGGCAAAACGTTGCCTGCTCCAGACACCAAACTGGTCGTCATCTCATAATTGCCCACAAACTGTGGGGAAAAGACAGGCTAATCAGGGACGACACTTTCCACTTAAATTGCATTTAGGTGTAAAGGAAGTCGTTTCTTAGCGAAAATCAAGTTTACGCGGAAAGTTTCGTCCCTGATTCGCCTGTGCGGACTGAACAGGCTAATCTGGGAAGACACTTAAGCCACATGCGTTAAACCCCGTTGTTTTTTTCCAGAGCGAGGTTCACTTTTTAGAAACATACGCTAGTCTTGCCCGCATTAATTGCATTCTTTTTCAAACAGTATATCACGTAGACGTGCAATAATTATCGGTGGACGGTTGTCTTTCTCCGGTAACCTAATACACACCGCCTTGTAATGAATATTTAAAAAGCTGATGAATACTAAGAGACACATCATTTCATAATCGAATGTATGTTGATGCTTCACTGTTCACAATTGCCTTAAAGGATTTTTTCTCGACTAAAGTATATTCAGCTAGAAACCTATTCGTTTTGATTGCTTTCTATTTTTTTTATACAAATGGTCGTACATAAATTCAAATGAACCAGTAAAGTTTGTGGGCTCAGGTTTCAAAGATTTGTTGGAATCTTTCACTATGGCACAGATGCATTATTGAATGAAATCTAACGTCGTAAAACTCGGTCATAAAAGGGGATGATTAAAGACATATTATTGCTAAATTGAAACCCGTTATGCACATTAAGACAACAACACAACAACTAGATGCGTGTTTCATAACATTAATAACACTAATAATACGACCTCATTTGTGTAATTGCCCATGTGTTAGCACTTGCGATTGATGAATCTACAACATACGCGCATGCGTGCTGGCTCCCGGATTCGTGTGTACTTTGCCTCTCCGTTGATGATTGTCTGATTCTTAACAAAAATTAGTTTAGGTTATAAAATAGAATTGCGCCTTAATTACATATCGTGTAAGTGTTATCTTAGCACCATACACGGTAGCCCTAATCTTATCAACAAAACAGTGCTTAAAGTAAACGACAAACGCACAATTTCCGTACAAGCACTTGTTGTTTTATCGAGTGCAGCTAATTAGGAAGTCGACACTCTCGAACACTACTTTGCCCCTAGCTGTAAGTGGCTCTTTGAAAACCATTTATTGTACGAAATACAGTTGATTACTTGTGTTTAGTGGGGCGCAATTTGTACTATTTGATTTGATTTCCAGGCTAATAGGGGAAACATGATGCGAGTGTATTTACCATGAATGTTATGTTGTGAACAATTCTTATTTTAGTTCCTGAATACTAATATGTTAAAGGATAAAGGATAGCACGATTTTAGATATTGTTATTTACTGTTTGACCGTCGAGCTAACACAAAATAACAACATGCAAACAGCCAAAGTTTCTGGCTAGGCTCATTTAAGGTGGAAATCATGTTTAATATTTAATGTGAATATATTAGTTTTAAGTATAGTTATATTGTTATTTTACAAGGCATGTAGACATAAACTAATCAGTTTTCTTTTGTTTAAGTCAGAGGCATTTAAAAAGGCAATTGAGTTAGTCCTAGTTTTTTATAATACAAGCAAAATGTAATCGTTAAAGTAGAAATATAAATTATGTGGTGTGTGAAGCTAACTATATTCATGACGTGAGTACTTGAATCATCAAACATAAATTGTATGACATTATTAACCGAATCGTAAGAAGTAAGATGTTCGTGGTGTATCGCATAATGATTGTAAATAACAACATTCCAAGTTATTATGTGAATTGAATATTTGAAGGTTCTTGCTCTCATATTTTGACATTTTTAGTTTGTTATTTAATGCATCGAAACGATACATACACTAAAACACTCGAGAAAAAAATGATATGTAAGACAATATTGCCTCTGCCGTTATTCAAAAAGACCCTTTGGATTGAAAAAAGATTTTTACCTTAATCTTTCGACCAAATATTTATTATATTGCAACATGTTTTTCATGCTTCATATAAGCCATTTACTTGTTTTCACACACTATAACTAAAATAAAAAAACAAAATCACTTTTAATTATTCAAGCATTTCGCATAGTTAAACCTGAATATAAACCATTTTAAATGATGTTTTCTTTAAACAAAAATGTATTGGCAGCACGTATATACGTCCGTAATTTTATTTATTTCGCTCACTGGCGCACAGTGCCGTGAGAATGTGCCTGTTTAAAACAGAACTGATTCAACATTGCAGTGCATCTTATTTATTACTGATTCAAATAATAATAATAATACGCAGACGTATTTCACAGTCACTGCGCATTCAACAACGTTGCTGTTTGCTATCAAAAATCACGTTTGAGGTTTTAAAAATAGTTAATGCAGACCATGAAAATGGGAGAAATTAGGGTTTGAGAAATAAATAATAAACGAGCCATATTGGCCATCATTTCCTATTTATGATCGTCCTGACAAATTTTGTCTGAAAGGTGAGACTTAAGTCTTTATAAAAGCTGTGCGAATACTTTTTTGATGTACATATACTTACAAAAGGTCACTATGATAAAAAAAACAAATAATGTTTGTAAACAGAAATCTAAATATGACTATATCTCCTGATGTTGAGAAATGATTGTCACGCCGGTTTAACGAAACTTATTAACCTTTGGACAAAATATCGGATATCCTCGGTCAGAAAGAGGCAACGAATCGGCTAGTCCTGATCTATACTTGGCACTCAGATTGCATGGCAACAGTATTTAAAAGTTTTTGTTTTCCCGCTAGTGAAGTGTAACTTATGTATTCGTATATTCAACTGTATGTTTATACAGTTATATGACAAATATCTGGTCTGCATGAAAACAAAACATGGGTTCTCAAAAGCCCCCGTATTCTACCGCAAAATAGAAAACGTCGTCATTTAGGGAAAACAAAATCATTAGGCAATCTGAAGCATAATGAATTTACAGAAGCTACAAAATGTAATTCTCGCCGTTTGCAGAGATGATTTGTGTATCATTCTGAGAATTACTTCGGGTGTTCACACAAATTGTCTTATAATCTAGTGAGCCTCGTTCTGGGAAAATTGGGCTTAATGCATATGCGTAAAGTATCATTCCAGATTGACCTGTGCAGTCCACACAGGCTTATCTGTGACGTCACTTTCCGCCTTAACTGGATTTTTGTTAGGAAGAGACTTCTTTAAACGAAAAATTATATTAAAGTGTCGTTCCTTATTATGTGCGGACTGCACAGGCTAATCAGAGATGAAACATTACGCTCATGCATACAACCCGATTTTATGTGAACGAGGCTTAAATAGTACTCGATCTTGCAATGCTGAAAAAGCCTCGAATGTTTTTTAAATTAAATACAGGAAACTGTTTAACCATGCTTATGAAATTGAGGAGTAAGGTATTGTTTAAGAACAAAGACATCGTATTTAATTTACATGCCTTATATTTGAAATAAGGCTCTCGTCAAAACTGCGCGTGTTGTGGCCACACTCTTCCGATAAGAACATGCAAATAGACGAGAAAACAAGTAGCGAACAATAGTTCGAAATTAAGACTTGTCAATTACAGCATTCGTGAAGACTCTATAATCAAAGCGATGAAGGCACTGAAGTTGTTCGGTATTGCATAATCTTAGACGCAACTCAGTGTTCAAAATTATGTTATAGCGTTTTATATCGCAAGTTTGAAATGAACACAACCCATTCAAATTTATAAAGAGTGTTTCTTTAAGCACAGGTCAAGATGAGTGTGCACTGTTTATCCCCATATTTATGTTATAGAGTTAACTTAGACAAAATGTGCGCATTGCACAGGCTAATCAGTGTGCGCAGGCTAATCTTATTTGACATGCATTAAGCCCTTTTTGCCCTGAAAGCAGCCAATATGTACAGATTTCAATGATAACCTCTCCAATGTCGTCGCACAAGCTGTTAAACACTATTTATTACATACACACTCGATAAACCGCTACGTGATTTAAATGTTAACAGCGGGTTTAAAGAGAAGACAATCCGCAAGATCTGTCTGTAGTGTACCTTTATAATCAGGCAAATGAGGTGGTTATCGTTTCCGGCGTAGTTAAGCAGCATACTGAATTGCAAAACTCCCTCTACATTAGTTTCCGTTAACGCGAACAACTAAAAACAACCAGCAGCGCTTCGTATTTCCGCATACACACGTCACTACAATGTACTACACTGCACTAAACTGCGCCGATTGTAGTGTATGGTTTTATTATGTTTTGTGTTGCGTTTTCGTGCGCTGCGTGGCGTTACTTTGCACTGTACTGTACTGTACGTATTGTTGAAAAGTCAGTTGGTCAACCGCTATGTATACAATTATACGGACAGTAGCGACTTTCTTGTTTTGTGATATTTCTGGAGTTTTTTTCATATAGCACGGATTGTCAGCATTTGTTCGCATTTGTATACGTTAAGAAAAAAAATAACCATATAAATATTATTGTGTTCATCATTGCGCTGATTTTGAAATCTATACACAGCATGCTGTTTACTTTGATTACTGATCAAAGATTAAAGATCACGCATGCACGGGCTAATCATGCAGCCCATTTTTCCTAAAGCGTGGTTCAATTTCGGGCAAGTGACCGATTTGATTGTAACTCGACACACGACAAACGCACAAAGCAAAACACAACAATAACTTAACTGTGGTTACACCAGTTAATAA
Organism: Dreissena rostriformis; assembly: GCA_007657795.1. Taxonomy (NCBI): domain Eukaryota; kingdom Metazoa; phylum Mollusca; class Bivalvia; order Myida; family Dreissenidae; genus Dreissena; species Dreissena rostriformis. The sequence goes on from VMBQ01004832.1 coordinate 62,412, forward strand.
TAAATATGTATCAAATTAATTATTATGTGCATCAGATATGCAATGAATATGTTCAGAACACTACTTATTGGTTCGCTAGTCGAAGTACTTGGTTGCTATATATGTACGATATAAGGAATGCGTTATATAAAACTCCTTGTGAAACACGTTTTCCAGATATACTGCTGAAAAAAAGGCTCATGCTTGTCTCGCTGTTATAAATAAGTCTTCATTTTCAAACACGATTATATGTTGACATGCCATTACCGTTGTGCTATTTGCTCTCTCCTGTAACTTGATACACACAGTCGACGCACAGTCTAGTCATGAATATTTAAATATCTGCTTTATACTTAAAATCTTTTTCGTGGACACGTTCATTCGTGGACTTCTGATTTTGGATAAAAGAGTAGCTTGCATCGGTCATTTGCCGATGTGTTCTTAGGTTCTCGACTGGTACAGTATATGTCAATCAATTATCAGCTATTTTACTTATTGCCTTATGCCTATCGTTTCATATAATGAGACCCGATTAATTCTTGGGCAGATTTTCACTTGTTTATGCGCTTGTTTGCTCGTTAGCGGGATGTACTTATAATAAGGGTTTGAGACTCCCAAACATATAGGACAAAATTCATTTTAGATATTTAATATCGTTTATATCATTGGTTGATGTGTACCGTAAATTTTATTTAAATTTGCAGAATGTGGCATTCTTATTTAATATTATCAGATACAGATTTTTCTTGAGCATCTATAACCAGTATATTCAAATGTTTGTTTTGGTATTTGTTGGGGACCAGCTTAACATAACATTAAATTTAACATGGTCAGCGCATACGATTTTAATAGTATATTATCTTTGTAGATCAAAGTTGTTATTATCGTTACTTCTTAACTTAATAATCCGTGTATATTCAGATTTCCCGGCATGGATTGTTAGACATCATTTTACTTTGAAAGTCGATACAACATTATTTTGCCTATTTAACAAAACACTATTCCCTTCAAGCGCGGTTTTTCAATCTTAACCTGGTTTGTGTAAATTACGTCATACATACACTGCGGTGGTCTGTGGACGTGCGAATGTGAAATATAACTTAACATATTTAATAAATACAAGAGTTGATATATATTCGGGAAAAAAAACAGGGACGACTCTTTCCGCCAAAACTAGATATTCGTTTAGACGAAATTTATTTTAGATGAAAAATTCCATAAAAGCGGAAAGTATCTTCTCTGATTATCTGGAATGACGCACATGCGTAAAGCCTAGTTTTCCAATGACGAGGCTCTAATATGCCTCTAATCGACCTTCACACGGCTAGAAAGATTTCAACTTAAATAAAGGAATGCTGCTTTACTTCGTTGGGTAAATTAAGGAGTGAAGACTTGTTTAAAAATAACGACATCATATTTAATTTACATGCCATATATTTAAATTGAGGCTCTTGTCGAAACTGCGCGTGTTGTGCCCACAAACTTCCGATAAGAACATTCAAATAGACGCAGCAACAAATAGCGGACATGTTCGAAATAAAGGCTAGTCATTTACGGCATTCGTGAAGAATCTATAATAAAACCAGCAGCGCACCGTATTTGCACATAAGCAACGAATTGCACAGAGCTGAACTACACTGCGCCGTATTGTATTGTATAGTATTATATTGTTTTGTGCTCCGTTTTCGTGCGTTGCGCTGATTGTGAAATCCATACACATCATGCTGTTTACTGTGCTTACTGATATGGATTAGCGATCATGCCGTAGAAATTAACGATTTATTAAATAGATAGACAAAAAAGGTCTGCAAGCTGCGACACACTGACATACAATCAAATTGGTTATGACGCAATCTGGTACGGCGTTAAGCACCTCAAATATAGCAAACAATCAGACTCAAAAAACTAGTTCAGAAAATTAATTGTGTTTCTATCCACACGTTTTATAACACGAGACAAACTACACACATACAACAATATTGGATCACTTACCACAGAATTAATACCCGCGTCTAAACGATTAAGAATAAATGTATCTGTGTAGACAGAAAATGATAACATGAATACCAAAACATGACGCGCGAATCGAATATTACACATGTAAGTGTCCTAAAGAACATCTTTTTAAACGATTAGGAAGTACTATGTTTTAACTCTTAACTCTTAAAGATGTGTGCACAGCTTATATAATTAGAAAAAGTAACTAAATTTGAGATGACGAAAGAAATTCCCACAGCCGCTTTTGCTGTGCATCATTGGTGGTACAGAAACACAGCAAATTTACAGTTATGTTATCAACGATAAGGTTACACAGTCTATACTTCTGAGAAAATGTGCGTGACGTCATTAATCCGATACTATTTAGAATTGTTTGACAGGCAGTCAGAAGATTTGAATTTGCCTTGGCTATATCCCACAGTGGCGAGCAATTGTTTGGTTTAATCACATTTCCTAGGTGGTTGTACTGGTCACAGCACAACAGTCGCTGAGCCACATCGATTTTCGCCTGCAGATTCATTGTTTTATCAATTATCGTTTTCCATGTAAACTGTGTTGGGAATAGTCCAGTTTCGATGTATTCATTGAGAAATAAAAGGAGACCGTACTTTCCAAGGAGCTGTACACGTCTGACATAAAACCTACACTTTGATTTTTCAGATTCATATATCTGAGCAACCTGTTGTGAAATACATCTTTCACCAAGTACTAAGGCGATAATCTGCATAGCTTGCCTAAGAATTTTAACTTCGAGCAGTCCATGTATGTTTCAATCGGAGTGGCATTTGATATACACATACAGTAGTCTGTAGAAATACTTTTTTGCAAACCCTGCATGTGTTTTATACAGAATCTATGTGATGATTCTAACCGAACTACATCACTTGCTGCACAGTTATTCCAGAGTTCACAACCGTACATTGCCTTCAGAAGGAAGGCTGTCGTATATATCGTCATCAATGTTTTTGCACTAACATTTTCGCTGATAATATCAGTACCACATACGTTGAAATATGTCCCACGTAGTTTTACACTTGCTTCCTGGATAGATCCCTTTGTTGCCAGCGAACTGTCGCAGACAATCCCAAGATGCGTGTATTTTTATGTGATAGGAATCGGGTCAGGACCCAGTTTGAATGAATGTTGGTGCTTATGTCCCTGATCATTAAAAACAACAACATCGCATTTACTAGGGTTGTACAAAAATCTCCATTTCTTCGAATATTCGTAACAAATATTAAGCATATTGTCAAGTCCTTGCTTTGAAAAAGAAACAAGCACCATATCGTCGGCGACTGTCGGGGCACACATATTTAGATCGTACAGGCACACACCATTTTTACTATACATAAGTTCCTTTATAAGTCCGTCAATGTACACAAGGTACAAGAGCGGCGAGCTCTTATTGCCCTGTCGAGTGCCCAGGAGTACTTGAAGTTCACATGAGTGCAATCCCTGGTAGCGTACCCGACTTTTTGTGTTACAGTTCATATCTCTGAAAGATGCTAGCGTATTGTTATCGACCGATGGCGCTAATCGGTCATTATTTAATTCTAGCAATTTGTGAAATAGGCCCTCGTGCCAAACTCGGTCGAAAGCTTGTCGAGCGTCCAGGTAGCATAAAAAGACTGAGAATGAGTTTTTTTGAGTGTAAGAATTTACGTAGCGCAAAGCTCGTCATTATTCAGCCCAGCTGGTCTTGGAAGCCCCCTTGCAGTCTGTTTAACTGATTTAGTACATTATTCTTACAGCGGTCTAAAAGTATCATTTCATAGAGCTTCAATGAACTTGATGTTAATGTTATTGCTCTGTAATTATTTGGATCATCTTTTCTTTGTTTACCTCCCTTATGTAATGTGATTATTTTCCCTTCCTTCATTTTATCGGGAATATGCCCGATTTGCAACATCTGTGTATACATGTGAGACAATGGCACCGAATAACAGGTGTTCGTGCATAAGCCTATCGGGCCCACTAGCTTTACCTTTTACCAACGTTTCTATGCAAGACAAAACTGAGGTTGGGTGTACAGAAGCTGTGGAGTCAAGGACCATATTTTGAAATGATTCTTCAACTTTTATCGTCACAGTCTGTTTCCATGTATCGTCGAACTGCGGAATATCTGTCGGGGTGTAGAGATCTGCAAAATATTGACCCCACTGTTTCACAATATCCTCTCGACTTATATACACAGTGCCATTGAACACAAGTCCATCGACAATTTTGTTTTATCATCTCTTTTCCTGGAATTCACTATTTTCCAGAAGTTCACGGTATCTGACTCTGTCGCCGTTTCTAGTTTGCGGTCGAGAAAGCATGTAAGACAGTGAGGAACGTCTGTGTTCCAGTCTAAATTCAGCCTTCCGAGACTTATAATCACGGTACACAACCGATAAGTTCCCCCGCGGTCGTCCTTCGCGACACCAGATATCTCTTGCACGCTTTGCACGTGCATGTAGAGCGGAAAGTTCCTCAGTCCAGTAGGGTTTTAAGTATGTTTTAAACGTTTTCTTAGGAAATGCGTTGTCCGCACTTGTACTAAGTATGCCAAAAAGCTTGGCATACATATCATCACTTTCCATATACGGAACTATATTATCTCTTACTGCTTGCTTGAGCATATCGCTGTATCATTTGATGTTTAGATCATTAGCTTTCTTCCAGTTGATACAGCTCTGTGTAGTACGCTTTTAACTAACATTAAAATAATCCGAGCTACAGTTAAGGCAGCAAAGTATAGGTCGATGCATAGACCAACTGCGGTAAATATAGACACAAATTACCCAAAATACTGTATATACCGGTAGATAATATGTAAAAGTCAGATTAAACTATAAATAAGTGAATAATAACTTCACTTTATTTAAAAACATTCATATAAAATATGAATACTATAATACAAACTAATTATGCATGAAGCACACTTTCTTAGTAGTTTGTAAAATAAAAAACTATTCTTCATTTACCGATACGCTTTGATAACTAGATGCCAAGGTTGATGTTCTTCGTTAACGGTGTCTTCCCATTTAGCTGAACTTTAATGAACATGGTTTGTACAAAGAAAGCAACTATTCAGTATTTATCCATGCCGCACTGTTTAATATACCTAAACATGTAATTTGTCAGTTTATAATTATCAAGTTACTAATCGTGTAAACTTGCCATCGTCTTTATAATACATACCAGACTGAAACATAAGTTGCATCGGCAGATCGTTCTTTTCATTACTGCAATGTATTTTAACTGCGCCCCGCTCTGGGTAAACGGGGCTTATTTAAATTGAGCCTCTCTCTGGGAAAACGGGGCTTTATGTATGTGCGCAAAGTGTAGTTCCAGATTAGGCTAGAGTGGATTTTCGTTTACAAGAGACTTCCTGCCATCGAACAATTCCATAAACGCGGAACGTGTCGTCCCTGATTAGCTTCGGCGGACTGCACTTTACTAGGACAACACTTTACGCACATGCACGAAGACCTTTTTTTCCTAAAGTGTGGTTCAATTTTTATTTGATTGCAACTCGACACATGACACATGCACATTGAAAACACAACAATAAATACACTGGTTACATCAGTTAATAATAAACATGTACTAATATAAGTATTATGTGTATCCGATATGCAATTAATATGTTCAGAACAATACTTATTGGTTCGGTTGTTGAAGTGTTTGGTTGCTATATATGTACGATATAAGGTATGCGTTATAAAGAACTGCTTGTGAAACACGTTTTCCAGATATATTTCTGCAATGCGCATGCTTGTCTCGCTGTTACATTTTAGTCTTCATTTTGAAACATAATTATCTATTGACATGCCATTATCGGTGTGCTAGTTAAACTCTCTCTTTAACTTGATACACACAGTCGACCCACAGTCTAGACCGAATGCCGGTCTCGCTGTAATGTAGTAAGGTCTTCATTTTGAAACATAATTATCTGTTGACACGCCATTATCGGTGTGCGATTTGCTCTCTCCTGTAACTGGATACACACAGTATACACTCAGCCTAGTCGTGAATATTTAATTCTCTGCTTTATACTAAAATGGCGAATACTTTTATCATGACAGGCAAGTTGATGCTTCACTTTGCACGCAAAGCAATTATTTACTTAAAGCAAATTTAATTCTATCTAGAACCATATTCGTTGTCAATTCTTAATCAATTTAACCATTTGCATGCTGGGAAATTTGTCGTCTGCTAAAATGTCGTCTGCTGAATTTCTAAAATTAGCATTTTCTTTGATTTTTTTTTCCAAGGAATACTATCAGAATAGCAAACAGTCTCATCTGGATCCAAACTGTTTGCAAAGGCCTTTAAAATTCGGTTCCAGCGCTAAAAGGATTAATACGATCTGGTGCACATGTTTGTAAATTAAATGGCTCATCATTGTTGGTTAGTTCAGGATCCAAAGTTGTTTTTGAGAAAATTTCAAAATGTCTCAGGCGTGTTATATAATAGAATCTCATGGCCTACAACCTTGCCATAAACTGGATAATTAAAGGCACTTTCAGGCTCAGTGTAAACCAATTTCATTAGAATGGCAATAAGCCTATGGGATGAAGTGCGCAGACAGTTGTTATTTTGCCCTGATGCATGTTTAACCATTGAGTAATTAAATTGCAATTAAATATAATTTAAATTCTCTTTTGTAGCCGCTTTATATGAATAACAATGCAATTACGTTAAGTCGTGTTTACACGTGGGTGTAAGTGATAATTTCTTGGCTGAGTGAGTAAACAGTGTTGGGGGTTAGGGTTAAACGTTGTTTAACTATATGACTGAACAACATTGCTATTCACTTCGTATTCATCGTCCACAATCAAAATGTATCCACTGTTTACAGGAGTGAATTAAATATTGAAAGTGTTAAAATGTTAGCCTATTTCGAGTCACAAATGATTACTTGTACGTATAACCGTCAGTTGTGATATCAAATAAAGGACGAAACAGTCGTAACAGTCCGTTGTGAATCATCTAATGAATGAGACAGGCAAAATAGCCTAACTCCCAAAACACTTTAAGCACACACGAATTTAAATGATTTTACAGTTTTTAATGTGCTAGGATGAAACAACCATCTGCGATGAATAATATCACTATTACGAAATTCGGCGCAGGAAGTGAATCTTAATTAAAGACATATCAAGAACCCCTCATCGTCTGTTTCTAGGAAATTGTGTTACATCAATGCAAATGCAATGAAAAATAGTATTATAGCAAATGAATCGTTTAATAAGATTTAATAGTACGTTGTTGTAAGAAAATGTATATTGTTTTGAGAATGTCTTTAAATGTTACATTGATTATTAAGATGGTAAATACTTACTAGAATGTATTGGGCGTAAATAATGCTTTTACATGAAGTGTACATATCTGCATCTGCCTTTTTTTTTTTTTTTTTTTTTTTTTTTTTTTTTTTTTTTTNGTATATGTTGTTTCGTTTTGTGCCGTACTGTACCGTTTTGGCAATTGGTTCCTTGGCATAAATAAAGGACCACGAAGGTGTGTATATTAGAAATGCAATACTGCTGCAGCTTCTGGAGTTTCATTTCTTTATATTAAATGATTCGAGACGGCTTTTGATCTAAGAGATGTTTCGTACATGTTGATAATGTCACTACTCACTTCCGTGCCATTGGAGATACAATCGGATGTTTCACGTGATGCTATTGTGCTACACAGGTTTTGATAAAGAAATTCAAGCTCAGTCCCATATTCGTGATCAGTTCTCAAGGCTGAATGAATAGCTAAAGCCCTCCTTTTAAGGATCTTTAAATCACCAAAACTTGTTTCCCGCTGTGTCACATCTAACCAACTTATCATGTCTTTGATGATTTTACAATTAGTTTCTGCGCTAGATAGTATCATGTGATGGTTTAGTTCTACGACATTCGTTGATAATCTTTTTCTTAGGTGATCCATGTATAACGTTCGAAGACAACTTAAGCCCGAGTTAATCATTTATGTTACTTTGTCTTGCACAATCTGGAATTCATTCCTCTTGAGTTTTCTGCGAACAAATTGACATGTAATGTGGACAGTAACGTTTTTTTCAAAAAACGTTTTAGTGTTTTCAGACAGTAGATTACACACTGCACAAGATTGTCATCTCTCCATATGTCTTCTGGAAATTGCGCAATGGTAAAGAAAAGAGCCGTTTTCATGTGAAAAGTACTCAAGCTTTCAGCTATAAGTGGTTTCAGAATCTCTTTTCGAATCATTTTTGTTATTACGTAAGCCTTCATGTGTACGATGTTAAGGTCAAACATCAGTAAACGCTCAATCATGTAAGTGGACATTCGAAACTGCGAATCAACATACTTATTTTGGTATTGTAGTTTAATGAAAGTTAATCGACGTTCATCTTCGTATCCAAATGTATGCCCCTGAACACCGGCATTTACCATATATACTTCACATTGTTCTGCCTTTGAAAGCATTTTTTGTGTTGGCCAGTGGCCCGGCCTTGGTCTAATACACAAAACCCTACAATTATACGGCGAAGGCATGCAGCGTATTGCAATGACGTAGTCAAACTCAAGAAGCGTAAATGCAGGTCCATGATGTTGCGCCGCCCTATTGAAACCAAAGTTGTTAAGGTGCTCACCTTGTTAACTAATGTATAAATGAAACATGGAATTTAACAACAGTCGACCATGTTGATCGAAAATAAACATTTTTTTCAAAGCTTTTTGTGGTAGATAATATGAAGTCCCTGCTCATCGGGTAATATCTGTTCTTCTCCAATCTTCCAACGACCTGTAGGCAGCAGCATTGTGGTAAAGACGTAAGTTCTTTCATAACAAAGTAATTTGTTTTTAAATCCTGACAATCCGAGAAGTGAACACAGTGAACAAGTTTTCAGAATATAAAAGTATGTCGGTGTCTGACATCATACCAATGGTCGTAGTGCCATCGCTTTGACTATCAAACGTGAAACGGGTTGACAGAAAGTCATCTCTTAGACATATACTTACATACCTATCAATAAGAAGACTAACGTGTCGTCGCAAAGATACCATTTCTTTATTTACTCCAATATAGTCCATTACCTGCGTTAGTTTTTTAGACCATCGTTTCAGGTCTTCTAACTCCATCTGCATTTGCTTTTGTTTTTATTTAACGTATATGGTTGTTGTTATTTTGTCTCTTTTGTATAAACGCTTTGAACATATTCTGAAACAAAAGTGAAACCTAACATTAAAATATAAATATATTTAGAAATTTGATAAACTATCGTATCATATGTGTAACGATGTTTATGGAATTCTTTTAAACATAACAACGTGTATTTTAGACCTGAACATTCCAGATAGAGTAAGAATTCAACAAAGACACGAATACAGAAATACGATTCATTTTGCAAACATTGAAAGATCAAAGCTTTTCGATTGCAAAATCTTCAGATTTTTAAAATAATTTTAACAGAAATTTTCGACTATATTATGTTGTATCACATACTATCCTGTGCTTTGTTATATAGTCCATGCAAAACAAAGACATGTTAATAAAGGGACATAACGGCTTGAACCGTAAAACATTTTTGGGAATGAGATTATCTGTTAAAGATACGTATTTATAAAACGTGGGCTTAACATGCATGACTCGTTCTTATTTTAAATCTTTTTTTTACTTTATAAAAAGTTGTCTAGGGCACTGAACAATAAGGGGTAATAATTAAATGAAAAGGAATTAAATAACATAACGTAACACTATTTGCATGCGCATTAATTATATTAATTCCGCAGCGTATACAAATTGTTTTGAAGTGCACGATTGGTGTACATGTGAGCTTTAATCAATCGTAAGAGATTATAATATGTTTATGGATTGTTTTGTTTTATTTATCTTTGGTTTTAAGGAAGTATTTATCTTTGAATCTTCAAATATTCGAATACTAAGATGTTAGTTATTCGAATCACTGATCCTTAACGCGTTTTAGTATCTCACCTTAGAACAAAGTGCTTATGTTGAGCTATTGTGGTCAGTCTATATCCGTCGTCGTGTTTCGTACGGTGTCAACTGTAATTTCGCTACCACTATATATGCCTCGTTGTGTATCCAATCTTGATGAGACTTTGTCAGAATATCTGCCTTGACACTAGCTAGGCCCAGTTGAAATCTGAGTCATCAGGTCAAATATTGTTTCCACTCGAGAAACCACATTTATTACTGATTTTTTTTACTATATCAAAATGATAACTTATAATAACAATGATGATTTTGAAATACGCGCATTCAAAAACTAAGTCACCAAGTAAAATGTTTTTTATCGACAAGGCAGTTGTAGACTACAGACACTCTCCCATTCCTCTCTTGACAACGTCGGATCGTATTGTAGACCAATCTTTGGCAGTGACGATGTTCACAAAGTATGCCCCATCTAAAATAAAGGCTGAATTTCAAATATTTTAATATTTCAAACTTATTGTATCTGTGGCTGTGACGATGTCCACAAAGTAGGCCCCATCTTAAATAAAAGCTGAATGTCAAATATTTAAATATTTCACACTTCATTGGGGGATTTTCATAAATTTTTACAGATGGATCCAAAGAGCCCGACACTGGACAAATTTTCAGCCGAACTGAACAACATTTTTTAAAACCGATTTACCGCCAACATCTCTGTAGTATAGTACTAAACTTAATGCAGTAAAATAACCCATGAAATGAGGGTATGATAATCTTTGTCCTTCGTTCAGACTCTCCAATCAAAAGACAGTAAACCAAGACCGGAATAAGTGCCATCATCTCTAGAGTCCATCTATTTAAAAACAATTAATAATATACATATACACCTTTCCTTGTGCCCGGCTCATGTTGGTGTTTCGAGTAAAAAGGGCGAATATGAAAGCAAAAGAGGGTCTTATAGCAGGTGTTGTATAGGAAAAATCTCCATATACTCACACCGAAATTAACATAAGAGCTACACAATTCTATATGTGAAAAAATGAAAGGGGGGGGGGCCCAAACCAAAACTTTAACAAACAAACGAGTGCATCCAAAATATGTTTCGAGCTAAATTCTATTGAAAAATTAATCACGTGTTTGAGGATTGAAAGGTAACTTCTTCATTGAAATTCTGTTTAAATACAGAGAGGATAAATTTTTTTGGATTCGGTTAAATATCGATTTTATTTTACGAGTGATCATAGACAATATATGTTTTCTTTGATTACGAGTGAATTAAAGTCACTATTCTATCGAACCCAACACATTTCTTTATTATATAATTCTTTTTTTCGCCTTTTATTGTACATTGTAAAAGAGTTTAACTGGAGAATTTTGCTGGAATAATTTCGTCAGAAAATGACGTCATTTCAAGGTATTTTTCACTGTTATTGTTCACTGTTTGAAACAGTGAAATATCAGTTTATTTCACTGATATTTCTCTCTAAACCACCGGAAAGCATATAATAAATGCTAATAATTGATCTTATATGTAGTGCATGTGGAGAAACAATAAAAAGAAATTGGGAATATTTTTGCTTTTCCTTGCATATTCTTACGAAAGTGGGAGATCGTTAAAATACGCGATGTTAGTGGTAACAAAAGATGTGTTTCCTATATGACTGCAATTATGCATTTAACTAATGGAGATAAAAATATTACCCCAGCATTGCAAATCCCAGCGAAACGCAATCTGAACATTATTGTTAATCGATTCTATGTGTCACTTAAGCGTCATCGTTTATTATTTCAATTCTAGCCGTTTTCCTGCTTGATAGCACTGAGGGAAGTGTGGTAAAATTAAGTGTTTTGTTACCCAAATACCTTTCGGCGAAAACACCGGAAGTGATTTAACAAATCTGCGATAGTTCATTAACAGTTCCTTTAGAAATAAGATGTTTTGTCGCTTAAAATGATACTTGAGAAAGACATTGTTCAAACAATGTAAACAGTAAATATCATATTCCCTACTGTCAAAATTACGTCTTTTGAAGAGGTTTACACAGATATGTGTTCGCCTCTCGTCAGTGCGAATGCATAATTTGACAATTTTATTGTTATAGTTGCGGACACAGCTAGCGACATTCCGTTGATAAAGACTGGTGACCGGGATGTATATTATGTCGATTAAACGATTAAATAGCAAAACTTGCAGTGTTCTTTGTGCATTCAGTCTTGGTGTAGAGTACTGCGTAGTTTTTATTTATTCAATACGGCTGAAGAGTGTTAAGTCGCCCAATAAAGTATGTCTCTCGAAGTTTTCGTGTTTCGTCTGACCATTTTTCGTTAACCTATAAACCTTATTGTCTAAAGCTTATGATAACCATGAATAATTTATACAAAGTGATATATAATGACACTTTACAATTTTATAATGGCTTTACATGCATTTTTCGTCTGTAAATCCACATTCACATTTGTATATGTAAGCTGTCGTTCTTGAACCGAGAAAAACCGATTATAAAAAAACGATCGCTGAAATAATGATTAATACACTAAAATGTAAACCGCTTTGACAGGTAAGTACTTTATGTTAGCCTCTATCGTCAGGCGAAGCCGTGAGTATTGCAAAGTTGTAAGAGCATTGTGAGTGAATGTTTGGATACGCCCTACACTGACAAGAAAAAGATATATTTTATCTTTGGTTGCATGACATTAAGGTGGATATAGTTGCTGTGCGCCCCACATAAGGACATGAGAAGGGTTGTGAGCACAGCATAAGTCTATAAGCTTATGTCAGTTTATGGAATACAGGATATATGAAACTTTCT
>VMBQ01004833.1:0-33067 GCA_007657795.1 Dreissena rostriformis
AGCAGCATTTTCATAAGACTGTAGCACTTATTTTGTTTGATCGGTCTTAGCAAATGCCAGAGATGGTGCAATAGCAATATCACTTACGACATTGCCATTGAATGGGTATATTCCACAACGTCGGAAAGCAGTTGAATGTTAAAGGGTGTAAGAGTGGCTGTTTTCACCTTACATGCAATACAACAAACATCATTTTGGTTACAAAATAAACTATAATTCTATTACATGATTATTATGACTATTATTGGTATGATCATGTTATATTATTATTATTATAAATTGATTGTTATAATGATCATTCTATTACATTATATACAAGTTTGACCGTAACTTAAATAGGCAAAACATTTAAAATACGATTTCTCTTTATAGAATATAACTGAAAGAATGACATTTATTAAATGATGTATTTTGAGTTTGTGAAGAACGGTCAATACATTAGTTCAATTTAATTATTTATTTTTCTGCAAACTTAAATATTTCACAAACAGCACATCATAGATTCATGTTTACCTGTATGTCCGTTATTATTTCCAGAAACAAAGCTCACTTATCAAGAGCTTACATCGCAGTATAATGTTTTGATCTTGACTTCTTCGTATTAATGTCATCATCAACTATTACTTTATGTTACAGTACAGCTCTTAGTCAGTATTCAGGTTCCCGCGGTGTCACCGCGAACGCGTTTTTGTAAGGAATCGCCGCGGACGTCGGAGTTTCACCTGTCCGCATTGATCTTCGTGTCAGGCCATCGCGGACGTATTTTACTTAGGCAAAAACACAGCAGGCATTCATCCACCGTGGTCCGCGGTGACGATCCGCGGCGTTACACCGTGACCTTAACTATTTAATCCAAAAGTAGAATTTAAATATACAAACATGTAGTTATCTTTCGAATATAAAGATATCATAGCGCGTGTTATTATTATTATTATTATTATTATTATTATTATTATTNACCGCGACTGTGTGGTCGCCCGACGCTCGTCAGCCGCCAACTGACCACTCGTCGCGTTCAAGGAGAAAGTTGCCGCGACTGTGTTAGCAGGACGGTGTGGCCAGTCGACTGCAGTCGTGGTAGTCGCTATTTTAAGGAAAATAACCACGTGCCGACAAAGCGTCAAGCGACGAGCAGTAGTGGTGTGAGGGGTGGACTGCGGTCGCTCGACAGTATGTCGAACAACGCGCGGTCGACAGATGATCGTCGCTCTCCATTAAACCTGGTTATCGTCGCACGATGATTATTCGCTGGTACAACCACACTCGCCCGACCATGATCCCTCTCATTAAACCGGACCCAGGGGTCAGTGGTTCAAGCCCAGTTGAGGGCCCCTTTTTTTCTTCCTTAAATTTTATTCTTGTTTTTTTTACTGGAGCTTTTGAGATCCAATGCTTACAATTATCAATATAAAGCAATAAATGACAAACTTCATTACATGTATGCCAAAATCTGTGAAAAGGCCCCTTAAATAAGAATTATTCCATCAACACAACCAAAATATTAAGCATTACCGCGCGCGATGATTAACTACACCATTAATAATTGAATCAAATAGCTAAGTTCACCACCATTACAACAGGTATTTTGGAAGACCGGGCGTATAAATAGAAACACAAGTTTGTCAGATGTCCGGATTGAAACATTGTCCGGATTTCTACCATTTGTCAGTAGAACTTATCCAGAAGTGATAATTCATATTTTAATGTTTATACGTAAACGAAAACAATGTCTATCTGGTTATATTTTCACAACAAAATCACAAACGAAATCAACAACCTTAACATGTGCTTTGTAATCCAGTAACATTTTATTAATCATTATCATAAACGTTGACATTAAGACTAACAATATGCCTTTTAGGTCAAAATATACTAAATAGTTTCCTTATATGTTTCAATGTAAAAGCGACAACTTTGACCGAAAATAAATACAACATTTTGCACATAGAGACCCCCATAACCATACCTTTTCTTAACGGGCATTCTTAGCTGAATCGATTTAAGCAATAAAAAAGATATGTCATGTTCAAACCAAAAAAGAATTCGACTCAAATCAAAATCGACTGTTTTTGCACCTTCTTTTTTTCTGCCGTTNTCATGGAAATATAAGCATTTTGAAGCATATTTACTCTGTTGACGAGTGAGGGCGTCCTCATTTGGACAACGAGTCCTCATTTGTTGCTGTGTAGGCTGATGGATGTCCCCATTTGGACGTGTAGACATGAGCACAAACACACGCACACACCCACACACACACACACACACGCGCGCACACACACACGCTCACACACACACACGCACACCTACATACCCACTCACCCCACACAATACCGGTATAACTAACATACAGAGGTACACAGACCGAGGTATGTGTGTGTGGTGTGTGTCCGTTTGTCTGTCAATATACGTTCGAGGTCCACACACCGATATACAGACAACATACCGAGGTACCCACCCTTTCCGAGGTACACCGGCATCCCAACGTTATTTCGAGGTATCCCCCTACCCCCCATTTAACACATTATATGTCTTTTTACGCAAGAATCGAGGAACACATACCAAGGAAATGCGAACAAGTACCTCGGTATTTTTTGGTACCTCAGAAAGTGCGTGTGTTTTCCAATGAATTACCTCGGTTTGTTATGAATACCGACACACACACACACACACCCACACACATGCACGCACACACGCACACACACACACACACACGCCCGCACGCACGCGCACACACACACACACACACACGCAAACACATACTCATATCGGTATTACTAACCTACAGAGGTACACATACCGAGGTATTTGTGTGTGTGCGTGTGTGCGCGTGTGTCCGTCTGTGTGTCAATATATATCCGAGGTCCACACACCGATAAACAGACAACATACCGAGATACCAACCCTTTCCGAGGTACACCGGCATTCAAACGTTATTTCGAGGTATCCCCCTACCCCCCCCCCCCCCCAGTGTGTCAGTATATGTCTTTGTACGCACGAACATAGGAACACATACCGAGGTAATGGGACAAAGTACCTCGGTATTTTTTGGTACCTCGGTAAGTCAGTGCGCATGTTTTCCAATGAATTACCTCGGTATGTTATGAATACTAACACACCCAAACACACACACACACACACACACAAATGTTTGAAAATCCATATATTTGCTACTAAAATTAATTGTATGACTTTGTTGACGTGTAGCCAATAATGCGAACAAATCCCTTCAACTTACATAGTGCCTTTATATAAGTGTATCCCTTTAGCAAGTCACCCCTGTTTTGTTTTAGGCTACAACTGCTCAGGACGTTTGGCCACACATGCCTACAATGGAGAGAATTTAAATCTTCCCGAAACCGTTCGAAGTTTAAATTTGCCAGCGCCACATTCAATAGCACTTTGAGAGATCTATGTGAACCACCATATGTGAAGTTGTTAATGATGATAATCAGAATGGTTCTTTTTATTTACTTGTTGTACGTTTTCCAGTTACCGTTTCCCATTTGTGTTTCGAAATATATACATAAACACTGTAAATGTAAATTAATTTGTTATAGAAGTTCACGTTTTAGTAGAAATTGTATTTGATTAGTTTCAGCGACAAGTACAGATACGAGTAAGTTATACGAATGTTTCTGTTAGCGTTGACGCATTTCAATTTAAATTGAATGGACCACGAGTTATTCGATTCCACCATAATATGGCACAATCGCTGAACTATTTGATAGGTCACAAATATTCCCGCATGATATTGAATGAAAAAAAGGAATGAGTTATTTGGAGTTTCACTAATTAGAAATACAAGCCCATGTTATTAAATCACCACTATTCTTAACAAAGTGCTATTCGGTGTATGTCTTCCAGGGTTTCTTATTTCAATTGAAAACAATATTTACACCTAATCGGATAATCAATTAAAACCAGATAAAAACCATCGTATAATATCTAGTCCAATAGTGTACGGTCCTCAATGTTTCATGCGATTGTAGAATCCAAATGGATTTAATTAAGAAAATAAACGAAACACAACTTAAATCGCCTAACTTTTCACTTGATCAAATTTAATGAATATCAAAGATTTTTTTTTTTTTTTTTTTTTTTTTTAAAGAAATACAACGGGCATATATACCTTTTAATTTTAAGTTTGCGCCACTGTCTGTTGTTTTTAGTAAGATATGTGTATTTACTCGTAATTCATTATGATCACCCACATTAAAACGCAATTCAAGTACACGACTGTAACAGTCACGGCGAGAGTCCTTGTGCAGACGTCAACAACAGTGATATTTGGTAAAGTAAAGTTAATGTGAGGGTGTACTGATCGTATATTTTAGATCATCAAGTAGACATTAAAAGTGTACAAAAGGGGTCATAAACGGCGTTGCACTCCATTATCCCAGACATTACATATAACCGAGTGCGTACTCAAATGGGTAATTATGGAAAACCATTTCCCAAAAAAACATGGTAACAGTGCAATCTTAACTCAATATGCATCCATCAATGTCACTGCGCTCTTGCTCCAGTAATCAATGTCACTGCGCTCTTGCTCCAGTCATCAATGTCACTGCGCTCTTGCTCCAGTCAGCAATGTCACTGCGCTCTTGCTCCAGTCATCAATGTCACTGCGCTCTTGCTCCAGTGTGATGACAATATCACTGCGCCTTTGCTCCAGTGCGAGGAAAAGCTAACGGACATTAATCACTGGCGCAACCATTTTTTAGAGAAGTATTAATAAACAAGCAAATGATACTTCCGATGTGGTGCCAAGGACTGTTCGTTTTTAAAAGCGATTGAGAAATCGAGAGGGTGTGCATTTCTAATTTGATTCATTTTGTTGTTTAATTACTATATTTTACCTCATTGTAAAAACCAGATAATGATGTGCGAATTAGAGTAGATAAATTGATCCAAAACCGTACAGACACATACAATCAAAACCCGTTTGGAAACGTTAGGACTTTTATAGCTTGTGACAAGGTAAAGTATTACGATCAAATCGATGTTGTCTGCCTGTTTGGTCAGCTCGTTACATCAACAGATGAACTATGCACGTTGCTTCATTAACACAACGATTTGTTTAAAGAGAGTATGCACGATTGTGTCAAATAATTATGAATTTATATAAAATGTGTAAAAAACTTATTATACATATATTTCAATATAAATTAAAATCAAAGTTAAGAAGACCATGTGTCGAAAAATGCTAAATAAGCCAGATATTTAAATCTGAAATAGAAAATGTCGTCCAGTCGAATTCGCATTTACAATGTAAATCTAAATTAAGTTTTAGTGCAGATTAGTCCATACGACATGAAGACACAATTTTGTTACCAAACAAATACGAGTAAAAGTGTCGGCATCGGCTTTAACCAGCGCTAATTGTCTTTGCTGCATTTTATGAAATTTGTCTTCAATGTATATGTTTCCTTGCCTATTTTGTGTTATTGTAACATATTGTTATCAATATATTACAATTTAACACATATAAAAACCGTGCATACTCACTTTAAGCTAAATGTGCAATATATGATTTCATTTTTCAAAAAGAAATGAGCAAATGTCTCGGAGGTGGTTTTAATAACATGAGGAAGCGTCAATGTTTCTTTTTCATACGATTGTGTATTGTTAATACGTTAAATTAATACAGATCATGCACGCGTGATTATAAAGACAGTTGAAGATATTGAAATGTATAATGGACCAATTCAGCTGCAAAATGTCAACAACCTGAATAAAAACATATTTTAGATATATACCCGAAAAAAGTTGCACACGAATGTTTGTCTTTATACGATGATCACTTCTGCCAATGTGTCTCTAAATCCCAGATTGCACGACAAAGTATGAGTCGGATATGAAAATTATCCCCCCCCCCACACACACACACACACACATACACACGCACACACACGGACAGGCGTGCTAGTATGTGCCTTTCCGCCATTACATGGCGATGACGCAAAACGTTTAGTCGATCTATCTCTTTCTTGTGCGAGTTAAATGGAATACAAGAGCATTTTGTTTGGAAGAAACTGATTTTATTTCTTAAAGAAACAATACTCCGTTCTTGAGTGATCGAATATATGTGTCAGTTACATTTTCGCACTGTGCAAGTAATTACAGATATGTAAGCTGCTTAACAGCAGATTAAGAAACGTATAAACAAATATAAAGTAAAACAATAGTTCATTTAATATTATGCAATAAAATTCAATCGGTTACAAACACAAATTGCAATAACCCTGATATGTTTTCAACTATTATTTAAACAAACTCAACATTTGTAACGTCTTCAACAGAACTTTTGACGACCCGATACAAGTAGTGAAAATCAGAAATAACATGAAGTTTAAACCTGTGTATTGTAGCTCGATTGCGCCGAAAGCCTAAGGCTTCTTAAAATGCGCTCGAGTCCGTTTCCTGGTACTAGAACCAGTACTTGATGTCTTTGGGGGAGATAAAAAAACGCTCCAACAGTGGGGATCGAACCCTTGACCTCCCGAACGCTAGGCGGACACCATATCCTCTGAGCTACGACGACCTTTAAATAGCATTTAAGGAATGATTGGATAATTTACATATCAAGTCAAAGAGCACGGTTAACATTCACATCGTGATCAAACTATTTCTGTTTTTTTACTCTTTTCAGTCCATTTTCCAATTTTTTTTTTGCAATGAAGAATTTAAGAAATATAGTAATTAGCTGAACAGCAATAATTTTCAATATTGGTAAATATCTCGAATAAATAAGCTTTACAATATTCGCATCGCTTCGCATGTGCTATCTTGATATGTTGTACATTGACCGTTCGAGGCAAAGTGACTTAATCAAACAAGACAAAGAGTAATATTAGTTAGGTCCAATGAATTCTTTAAAGCCTTTCTTATTTGTATTATAAATACAAATCTTTTTTATTTGACTGTACGATGGTAACCAGTGTGTGTATAAGTGTAATTCTAATCATATAAACAGTAGAAGCTTTTAACGTGGGGCTTATTTATAAAATCCATAAAGAAAGTACTGACAAACTTCTTGTTATAATTATTTCCATTATTTTGTAAGCAATCGTTCAATGTCAATTGAGATTACATCTTTTGGAAATGTGTACGTCTCACATGCAAAAACTTCGATTTGATTGTTAAATCGCCATTATGCTCTAACTTGTAAACGTCCGCAGGATTTCAAATGACTTGTGATTGTTTCTGAAATGGACAGATACAATGATCTTTGTTGAATCGCACTACATTTTCCGGAGTTTTTAACAAAGGCGAAAAAGTATTCATACAATATATAAACCTATTCAAGATTTTTCAGTCGTTAGAAAAACACTTCCGATCCTTCACGCCACCTTGGAAGTACCGTTTGTTCGCGTATTTATGCATCTCCAAAAAGAGGTGTAGCCAGTGATTAACGGTCGTGTTTAAATGGAGTCCTGATTATTCTTGCGTCTGGTATCGCGTTGACATTTCGATGGCATCGTATTTATTACTTAATTTATTTCGTACTTCAAAATATTGTTAAATATAAAATGTGTTTGGAGATTGCAATAATTTTCTAATAACATATATTACTTGTTTAGAGCGCGGCCACTTTTAAAAGATTAGGGCAAAACTATTGTGTAATTACAAAAAGTCTAAATAAAAGTAATGCTTCCTCCATCCATACAGGATCGATAATATTGTGAACCTGCACAATTCAATCGCGGTGACCTGCGATTACGTGAAAATCGACGGTTTTACTAATATTTCGCTCGCGAGATTTAACCAAGGTAGTGGTGAATAGCGCTTATTTGGTGGGAATTTCCGCAAATCGTTAGAGGGAAAATGTCAGCATCTGTATGCCATATACGTTTGGGAAACGGATATTTTAATATCGAATGAACAATAAATGTCAATTAGTATGTACAAACATATATTTATAACTTGTGTTGTGTTGCTTCTTACAACATGTGGGTCATTCCTAACAAAGCATTTGTATGGTAAAAGGAATGGTTAAAGGTTCAACGTGTATATCCATAGGATAAGACAGGGTATACGTGAACAATAATTAAATGGCAATAGAGAAAATAGAAAACGGACGTCCTGTTTTATAAAAAAATACTCATAAGGTGTTTTTTTACGATCATATTGTATGTAATGGAAAACGTTTTACAGAACTTTTACAAAAACAAAAACAATGTTTGGGCTATGTAAAAGACATCGACAGAAAAGCTAACGCGTAATATAACAAAACACCTTGTGAACATTTCTGGCTGGTGTTACCGTAATAAAACCATTCTATGATATCGGCCTGTGATGCATACGGAATTGATGTATAAAGCATTCATTTGTATGGTGTATTGTTGTATAGGACCTTGATGTATAGGGCATTGGTCTATATGACATTGGCCACATGCCTTAAATAAAACATTAGATGATGTTAACACACCCATCGAGATTCGTCTTGAGAAAATTGGTCGCATTCCGCACCAGACTGCGCGAATGCTTCTGTGAGTTCATTTGCTTATATGAGTCGTGTTCTTAGAAAACTGGACAAAATGTATGTGCGTTAAGTGTCATCCCAGATTAGCCTGTGCAGTCCGCACATGCTAATCCGGGACGACACTTTCCGCCTAAACTGGAGTTTCGCTCAGAAGAGACAACATTTAAACGAAAAATTCCATAAAAGCGGAAATTGTCGTCCCTGAATAGCCTATGCAGACTGCACAGGCTAATCTGGAATGACAATTTACGCACAAGCATTATGCCCAGTTTTTCTCAGAACACGACACATATGTATTTTAACTCGCCAAAACGTTACCGACAGGGGTAGCATGATTGTCCATTTACCTCGACGGTTATTGATGTTACTCAATATAGCACTGATATGACGTGATGACTTTCTAAAATAATTATGGCATGCGAGCCTGGCCAACATTTATTTGATACTACGCGTAACAATGTTCAATTTATCTAACTTTGATTAAACTCAAGTGTAAAGATCGGATAATAAATACAATTCATGCTATCGCATGCGCCTGTAAAATCTATTGCGTGCGCACGTAACAGTTACCCATCACGTGCGCACATCGTAATTATCGCGAGCGCACGTCATAGATTTCACGGTTGCACGATATATAGACTGTTACACCAAATATGCTCCCTTTATGCCACTCTATTAAACAGTTTACAAATTTAAAGTATCATAAAGTGGTGTGTGCTTGTATATATTTTCATTTACATTTGCATTCAAACTATTAATTGGGATGTTCACAACCTGCAATACTGTTTCTTCCTGAGATGCATGACGATGAAATGGGATTATTGCTATATTTTGCTACCTTCTAAAATCGTGTACGCTTTAATGAATTATGAATTTATATTTGTTTTTTCGTCATTTTGTCCTGCTGCTGAAAGTTGTCATTATCTTGCTCTGATGCATTTTTAACCTTTGCAAATTAAATTTCAAATGAACCGAATGTAAATGTTCGTGTATTGCTTGCATTAATTATGTCATCGTAAAAAAAAACATGTACTTTTCTTTTTAATATATATGTGCTGGGCTAAATGACGCTCCTTCAAGCCCGTGTAGATCCCAAAACTAGTTATGGAACGTGCAACGTGTGTTTGAATATTGTATCATGAACTAGTTAGTTCAAATAAGGTATACGTGTTGATAAAACGCATTAAATCGTGAACATTTCACTGTAAAATTCCACGAAATATTTTAGCCTTTTTTTCAAAACATTTGTCGTTATTGCAGGATACATGAGGTAACACTTGACTTATTCAAATCCTTATGGAATAT
This sequence comes from Dreissena rostriformis, assembly GCA_007657795.1. Classification (NCBI taxonomy): domain Eukaryota; kingdom Metazoa; phylum Mollusca; class Bivalvia; order Myida; family Dreissenidae; genus Dreissena; species Dreissena rostriformis. The sequence continues at coordinate 9,791 of VMBQ01004833.1, forward strand.
CATGTAAACCTACAACTTAAGTAAAAAATAAAGTCGACATTTTTCACATAGGGACCCTCATAACGATACACTTACTTTAATAGCATACGAAGCAGAATGAATTATAGAAATAAACAGTTAAATAATGCGATATGTAAGAAAACACTTGAGTATAATATAGAGTATAATAGAAATACAATACTGCTGGAGCTTCTTGATTTTCACTTCTCTATATTGACACGAATCAAAGTTCACTGTATTTCAACGTTTTATTCCGGCTACTTTTTAGTGTATTGCAACCTGTATTGGTACAAGTTTCAGGCTGTATTCTTAAATCTAAAAACGTAACATTTGATTTATTCGTAAACTTCAATGCTTTCCCTGCATGCAGATCGAAAAAAAGAATAACACAATAAGTGTCCGTAAATAAAAACATGTCTTCCAATTAATACAGATTATGTTAAGAGAGTACAGCATTGTACATCTCAATTATTTAGTATATTTTAACCGTTATTTGTTTCTCAAGCAACGTGTTGTGTTAAAATATTACTAAATGTGTTTACTTCAGTTTGATTGATCGTTTCCCGTCCCGAATTTTTATTGTAAACATGTTAGTTGTATCGTGCCATTTATTGGGATGTTATTCGTTGTATAACACCAAACATACAAAACATCAAATATCGCATACAATAAACATGCAACATATGCGTATTCAATGAGGCTCGCTCTGTGAAAAGGGAGGTTAATGCATGTGCGTAAAGTGTTGTTCCAGATTAGCCTGTGCAGTCCGAACAGGCTAATCAGTGACGACACTTTTCGTTTTTACAATATTTTTCGTTTACAGAAAGTCTCTACTTAGCAAAAATCCAGTTAAGGCGGAACATGTCGTCCATTGTTCGCCTGTGCGGACTGCACATGCTAACCTGAAACGGCACTTTTACGCAGATGTTTTAGACCCCCTTTTCACAGAGCGAGGCTATTTTTTTTTTTCGCCGAAATGATTTCATGCCGAAATTTGAAGTAAGCTTTATTTGGGACAACGTAGAGTAGATGCGTTCTTTTAGGGGATACACTTATATAGTGTACGTCGTGTATGTTGACACTAATGATGTAAAAGTTTTGTTATACCATACTGTTTCATACTTGTTGTCGACCCTAAATCACTGATTGACCGATATGTATTCGAACAAGTGTTATGTGGATGGAAACTGCTTTCATTCTCCATGGAAAGTGTTGTCGCTTACAATTGCTATAGATCCACAGTGGAATTGCGAAGTTACAAGTCAATATCACATGCTTTGAATTTAATTTCAATTCTTTCAGAAAGTGTATATGCCTATGATGAGTTTAATATAAAATTTGATTATTATTCACAGTAACCAAAGGATGCGTGATTTAAAATTCTTATTCTCATATGTGTCGTGTTCTGAGAAAACTGGGCAAAATGCCTGTGCGTAAAGTGTCATCCCAGATAAGCCTGTGCAGTCCGCCTAAACTAGATTTTCGCTAAGAAGAGACATCATTGAAACTAAAAATTCCATAAAAGCGGAAATTGTCGTCCCTGATTAGCCTGTGCGAACTGCACAGGCTAATCTGGGTTGACAATTTACGCACAAGCATTTTGCCCAGTTTTCTCAGAACACGCCACATATTTGAAATGATAATCCCACAATTAAAGGCCAAAGGTCATGCATGTTAAATTATACGTGTTGATTGTCAGTAATTGTTACTTACGTCGTTGAGCAGTTCAAGGTCCAGCTCTATATGTGATTATAGTTGAACAATTGTTATGGTTCATATCAATTGGTTAATTGTGTGTTGTTACATTTAAAATATATGTAAATTTGATATAAACAACATGTAAACGTATAATAATTAAATTTCAACTTTTTCTGAAAGAAAAACATCACCAGACGTTGTTTTTTGTTTGCTCAAAACCACAATGACACTGTTTACATGTGTTGTTGGTAAGGTATAGGTTTGTGTTATCGCAAACATAAACATATGTAATCAACTACGTTTCCAGGACACAGAGTCATAATAAGTATGTAGCTATTTTCGGTGTAAAATTATTAAAAATACGACCCATACAATAAATTATGAAATACAAAAACGTTGTAGTAATTGCACCTTTTAAAATTATTGGCGGCTTCTGTTTTTAAAATATGTAAGTTTTATGTAAAATTTGATATGTTTCGTGTCATATACATAATGAATATATTATATCTCTATAATGGAAACGACAATGACTTTCAGTAGATCTGTAGCAAGTATTAGGTGGTGCGACTAACAGTTGTTTTATTTAAATTAATTTAGTTTTTAGTTTAGTTTAGTTTAAACCTATTTATGTTAGCTCAATCGCATCGAAAGCCTAAGGCTTATTTTAAACGCGCTCGAGTCCGTCTCCTGGAACTAGAACCAGTACTTGGTGTCTTTGGAGGACATTTAAAGAACGCTTCCACTGTAGTTATCGAACTCGTGACCTCCCGATCGCTAGGAGGAGAGTATATCCACTACACCAGGGCGACTTTTAAATTAAATCAAAGAGTTAAGATATGTAACGCAATCAACGCATTGGGTATTTTATAGACCGAATCGTTATGATGAGTAAGGTGAGTTTATTATTTTTCCTGAACTTGATTATTTATATTATTTTTAGTATAATTTAGGCATGACAAAGTCTGACGTATAAAAAAGCAAACACCAACTCTTGATTTTGTGTTTTTGCCCACAAGAATGACGTCCCTACTCCCACACACGATAAGTATGAATCGTTTCGGCATTGAGAGTAATTCGCGAAGATGATCAACAACATTGATATGTCGTAAAGACGTAGACAAATATGATTTACACTCCTCGCCTATTTTTTTATTAGTTCTTATATCGATGAGTTGTTTTATTTACTCTAGGATGATGCATTTTAAGGTAAAATAACAATGATTGTCTCATATATTTGTTACGTCTGGTTTACTGATTAATTTTGCAACTGCGCTGTAGTGTATAACGATTATATTCACAAATAATTTTACAAGATTTAACATTTAAGCCAAGATCAAGCGTGAGATTCAATTGGTTGTATACAATACAATTAAAATGATGGCCCAGCAGCGAAGCAGAAAAACTTTTATTCAATACTGCTAAATATATAAATTGACTTTTTGGAGTATATCGAATTAATACAATAAACATCATGCTTGTAATTAAAACCATGCTCAAAAAATGTAATTTGAAATCAATAACTACTCGGATATACATGTAAAATATTAACAAACAAAAAATTAATTAATCGATCAATTTTTACACAATTATGTACATGTTAAATATAATACATTTTCGTAAAACGATTTAAGAACAATATCTTCCAAATCTGACGTGGGTATGATATAAATGACAAAACAAACGAACAATTCGCGGCATAAATAATATAAATACAGGGGGGGGGGTCATTTTTCATATTTAAAGTTATGATGTTGTTGTTGTTCTTTCTCGACATTTAGCCTCTTGTCATACGAGCAGCTGTTACAACAAGTGTCGTGATCATGTTTTCTTTAGTTAACTTATTACTGTATTTATAAATTCATGTTTGTCTTACCCGTGAGATTATTATGCAGTCCGCACAGGCTAATAAGGGACGACAATTTCCGCTTTTATGGAATTTTTCGTGTCAATGATGTCTCTTCTTTGCGAAAATCCAGTTTGGGCGGAACGTGTCATCCCGGATAAGCCTGTGCGGATTGCACAGCTAATCTGGGATGACACTTTACGCGCAAGCATTTTGCCCAGTTTTCTCAGAACACGCCACAATTTTGGATAAACAATATACATGTAAGGGTTTGCACAGTCTACATGTAAAGCTTTGCACAGTCTACATGTAAGGGTTTGCACAGTCTACATGTACGGGTTTGCACAAACGACATGTAAGGGTTTGCACAGTCTACATATAAGGGTTTGCACAGTCTACATGTAAGGGTTTGCACAGTCTACATGTAAGGGTTTGCACAGTCTACATGTAAGGGTTTGCACAAACTACATGTAAGGGTTTGCACAGTCTACATGTAAGGTTTGCACAGTCTACATGTAAGGGTGTGTACAGTCTACATGTAAGGGTTTGCACAGTCTACATGTAAGGGTTTGCACAGTCTTCATGTAAGTGTTTGCACAGTTTACATGTTAGGGTTTGCACAGTCTACATGTAAGGGTTTGCAAATGTCTCAGATTAATTAGTTGCAGTCCGTTTGTTTCTTTCTGAAACTTCGATTATGGATGCCCAATACCATAATGGTAATAAATATGCGAAGAAAGAACACGAAATCAAAGTGTTACAGCTCTAATGCGTTAAATTATACATCGACATGTATTCAACTATGCTTATGTTGTTTTATATGTTATTTCATTTTTATGATATTAACAGCACTCTACACTTCTTTCTTTGGCATGTTCCTTCTACAGACACAGTTTGTGTAGATTGAATTGTTCTTTTTCGAAACTATATCTCGAAATCTGTTTCTGAGAAATACTCGACAACATCGATAATTATCTAATTGTTATAACATGCAAACACGCATTTCGTGTGTATTTAATAGTTTATGTAACAGAAAACAAAACAGTGCGATCTCAGTAAGAACGACAAACTAGGCGTAATTAGTGTAAATATTGGATGGACGTGCACTTTCATGGAACGGATCCTTTCTACTTTACGTCGATTTTAGTATATATTAGCCTTGATGTTGGAGTAAAGTTTCAATTACAAAGAGTTTTATTGTTAATTTACACAATTGTGTTAATACGGTTTTTATTGCAAATATTGCATTTTTAAAAGATACCCACCTACTTATATTTTTTTATGCTGATTGCTGAAAATGTCATGTAACCTGCACACATTAAATTATTGTCGCTTATTTACTGCGCGAACTTCCTATGTAAACCACAAATAACGGATTGAGAAACATGCGAACGAACTTTAAAGACATTATTCAAAATTATTAATTATGTTGTACTGTTTAATAGGTTCATATAAGCATCATAGTGCTTATTATGTGATATATATATATGCTGTTTCAACAACTTTTAAACGCGAATAAAAATCATATAACAATTGTTTCGATTTCATGTGACTCGTGGCGAAAAGAAAACTCGATAATGTTACTTAATTAGTCTGTCTGTAAACACTTCATAACCATGTATCCTTTGCAACATAAATTACTGTTATTTCGCATTAAGCGTTTTGAATATCTTCCCTATTTACGATTTAATTCAATGTGCAAGTCGTTAATGTAACTTTACCACTTCATGTGACCACTAACAAAACTTCCGTGTTCATGTTTCACGTTTTAAATAGGCTGGTATATCATAACAAAAAGGAAGATTTATATGATCATGTCAGCTAGCATATATTGACATGGTTAAAATGGCGATTTATGAACGATTGTGTGTGTGTTGGATCTTCATTTATACATGCCTGTTAACAGAAGGTAGATTCAATTTAATATTTGTATAGTGTTTTACATATTTTGTGTTTGTTTTTGTTATTCACACGCGAAAACATCATGGTGTTTACATTTACAACGTTGTACAGTAATTAATCTACATGTAAAACACAACTCAAACTATTCAATAACAATACAATTGATATACAATTTGAGATGAAAAAAAATAGTATGAGAAAGACAATGCCTTCAATATGTTGTTAATGGCCATGCGGTTTTGCAACAGGTGGACATATTAATTATTTGCGAAATAAATTAAATAATGTTTTTCACTTACGCAAACTCTATCGTATATACAAGCACAACTCTTAATTCAGTATAATTAATTTACATTTTTTTTTGTAAATATATGTATTTCAGAGGCCAAGAGATTTAACGCTAACTATTCAAAAACCAACTTACTAGATGCGTACAAATAAAACACAAGCTGCAAAGTATACAAGCTGATTTCGTTTCAAAATATTCTTTAGTTTTTATGTTTTCGGATAAATAATTGTGTGCGTGTGTATGTGCGTTTATTCCCGTTAAATATTTAAATTTATCCAACTTCATCACATAGAAATTGTATAATAAAAAATAATTCGATATAAAACAACTAGAAAATTGAACGAAACTCGTTCACAAATCATTAAGCTGTCATCTTATAATATCCCCTTTTATACCAAATACAGAACAGTTCTTTATTTCACGGAAGCGGGAACAATGTGTGGTCCTATTATGGTATGAAACTGTTTGACTTTGTGAACAGTTTCATACGACCGATGGACATACCGATTTACCAATATTAGCAAACCGATATATGGAATATTGTATCACACAATCAACTAACAGGATAAAACCACGCAGAACATAACATTCATTTCATATATCCCTTGTAATGTATCTGAGTTGCAATTCTACGACTTTTAAATGACTACATAATAAGTAATAACAGCATGTTTTACAGGCCTCGCTTACCCGCAAACGTGGGTGTTTTATCTATTCGTTATGCAACCACCGCCTTTTAAAGTACACTGTTTTCATACAATTGTACTAGTTGTGCAGAAGGAAAATATTTTGAAAAAACATGCGTCATTGGACTTAGTTTACTTCCTCATTCAGTGAGATTAAATATTTTTTTACCGTAAAGACGAAAAACGATGTGCCTTTACAAACTCGCGTGTGTGTTAATAATGGCTACGGCAACAGTGAAGGGTAAATGTAATGTTACATATTTTAATGTAAATACATATTCATATATCTGCCCTCGTAAAGCGATGCAAATAAATAGTGTCTTAACGATTGCAGTAGTGTGAAGTTATGGTGGTTTTATCTAAAAGCATTATTATGTCGTAGATAATAACTTACTAGACTCACGAAAGTTGGGAACACATTTTTAATTATAGCTTCAATTACAAGCTATGTCTAGTTGAACGATTTTCAATTTAAATGTGGTCTTTTGTTATGGTTGGAATCCGGAGAACCCGGAGAAAACCCAACCTGTCCGGTATGGTGACCACCAACCAAACACATATGTTTTGGAGAACGGAGATTGAACCCGGATCGCTGAGGTAAAAAGGGCGTATACCAACCAGTTCGCTAACCGGACATAACTTTCATAACTCGTTTACATGTTCACCTCGGATGAATAATTGATGCGAAACCATTACGTCTTAAACAGTCAACTGTAGTTTACGTATTCAATGTTAAATGGAATATACTTCTGCATTAGGTCTATAAACGTTGCAGTTGTTGTGGATTTAATTATAAACACATTTGCATCGGTATAATTCTAATTAGACAAAATTGTTGCGTCTGTTCGAGTTATTTTGTATTCACCAGTTAACAATTTGTATTTATATCGTTGTAAAAACATATGAATTATTATGTATCACAATCATGTGTTTGTAAGAGGTTCCGTCATAAGGACGCACATAGTTGTACATGTAGATCAATATATAGTGTGATATTTAATTAAATGTGCAATACATGAATCAATATATAGAGCATATTTGTTATTTTCGTTAAATTGTCAATTTGAATTCACAATTTATAAGAGATTTAATTGTTGTTGCAAGTGCCCAAGCCCCGATTGAAATTATTCATTTCCTATGATAACAAATGAATAAAATATACCGAAAGCCGATGCATTTTCTTTGTATTTAATGATTTTTCCGACGTTTATTTACATTTTTTAAATTAATACTTGAGTGTTTCGCTGGAAAAATGACGTTATAAAAGACTATATACTATTCAAAAACTCGAATTCATGATTCAACAACTGCGATTTAAAGTAAATGACATTAATAGGATATAGAAAACTACACGTATTTGTATACCAAATTAAGCGTGTAGTGTAATAAACTTAAGTCTTTATTTACATGTAAGTTACATAATTAACCGACGAATCCATCGTCTCTTTATCATAATCATTGATTTCATCAACGAATGAATTGCTTAATTTGTCTAAATGTATATACCAAAGTCAGTATGATACTATTTACAGCATTAAACGAATGCCAAAATGGATTTTCAAATGCTGCGACGGGCGTTCGATTATTCGGTTTATCATACTTGTTTTGACTATCGAATTTGAGAATGCGGTGACCAATAACACATATTATGAAAACCAGCTAGAACAAACAGTTTTTGTTTTCTTTAAGAATTATACCATTAACAATATAACTATTACCCCTACACTTTCTTTCACGCTTTATCAACGAGTTCTGAAATAAGCAAATGCAGGTTGTGTTCAATATTAATTTCTGTTTTTAATTCAGATTCAATTATCGTTGAATAATATTATTCTGAACAATACATATGTGTATTCACTCCTAGTCTGTACGGGTTTTATAGAGAACAAATACAATAATACTCAGGTAAATAATGTTGTTTTAATTTGTTTGGCAGGTATTGTTTACCTGGGATGTTATCAGGACTATAGAGACAAACGTGTCCTCGAGCATGAGCTGACAGACTCTTCCTCAAACACACCACAGATGTGTGCAAGTCGTTGCAGTGGCTACAGATATGCTGGTGTAGAGGTTGGTTTTGTCTTGTATATATTTGTTGTGGAATTCGGTCACCCAACTTGTCGAGGTTATTCTAATTGAACGTTTTGTTGTTAGCATTAGCATTACGCGTGCGAATAACATGTATTATCAAAATTGTAAAAGCTGAAACATAATTGCAACACTCCTTTTAAACTGGGGAGTTGTAAAATAGAACTTTCAAACGCTCGAGATAGAACTTACGCAATCCTGAATTCAAGAAAGACGCAATTTTAACTCCATCACTGCTAGCAAAGATTTAATAATTTATTCTAATAACGTTCATGCTCGACCGCATTTGAAAACAAAGAGTTGTCAGATACACACATATTTTTAGCCAATGTTTAAAATATGTTTGGTGGTTGTTGTTTTTCGCAAATAAACACACTTTTCTAGTATAAAAGATAATGTATGATGATATGATAATTAAAGCATTGTATGTTAACGTAAAACGTTTTATGTCTGGGTTGTGAGCGCACAGTTAGAACCAAAAAGCCGGCGAATGAAACAAACTGATGGCTGAATAAGTACATGTCACGAACGTCCGCTATTGCGATTTTCCGAATAGCATGTGTACCTATTATAACTTGTTCATTTAGTACTGGACAAAATGCTTCTGTGGTAGTACACTGAACACAACGCCGCAGCAGGAAAACGTTTGTACGTACATGTGCCCTGGAGACTCCAAATATATATGTGGCGATTTGTGGAAGATAAGCGTCTATACCAATTGGGGTAACAAACTATTAATTCTAACCACTATAACATTTAATACAAATACGTTGTACATATGTGTACGTTTGTTATCAATTTATAGACGGTTTAGGGTAAGCTCAATACTGACCCTATGGAAGACAAAGGCTATGCACGTCAACGCTATATAAAAATTATGTTACAAAGACTGGTAAATCAGTTTTAGTTCATTAATCATTTCAAACAAAGTCCGTACATAATACAGATAGTCCAAACGACTTGCTCTTAATTTATACAATTGCATGAATTCGACAAAATAGTCAATATTCACTGGTTCAGGTAAATGTAATATAAATACGAATGATTGGATATTGCAGTACATTAGCATAGGATATATGTGTCATAAGTGCCCCCCTTACGTTTTCCAGTTACGGCATGTGGACCACCGCCCGATATTGCAAACGGATATGCAAAGTTACGAATGGGTTCCAATTTAACATACGGTTCCATCGCTGATGTTTACTGTGACTCGGGTTTCATTGGCAAACCCACAATCACTTGCCTTTCTAACACTTCATGGGAAAAAGCGACCTGCAAACAGCCAGGTTAGATTCTAAGCATATATATATATTTATTACATTACAATATATTTAGGTCTTACTATTATTTTTATATTGTTGAATAAATCGATATTTGATAATTGAATGTGTACAAAAAGCTTTACGACTTATTTATATTTCTTAATTCATCAAATTTCCTATTTCCATGTTTTATAACAACAATCACCGAGTAAGATTATTTAAATATAAAAAACACTATGCACATTCAATTTATTTTACTGCATTTAATGCTGAACATTCAAATTGTCTCCTTTGTTTGATTTTATTTAACTTGCAATCTTATCTCAACTTTGACCATGTTTGTTAAAATTATGTACTTGTTTATTGTTAATTTATCCCATGCGCGTTCATCTCTTTTTACCAGTAGATTACACGTGCAAATAACATACGTAATACTGTATACTTCTATGGTAGTTACTATTAAGTTGTATTCGGAATCCCGTTTTCCTATCGAATAATTCAAGGTACGACAAGCAGTCCTGTAACACTACCGACAAGTACTACACAAACTGTTCAAACAACTGTGACAACTTCCACTTCAAAACAACAGGCTTCTAAAGGTGGTATACACAAACACTTACTTGTGTAAAAGCATTAATTCGCTTATTTGATTTTCTTATCAATAATCTGTTTTCGCTTGTAATGGAACACACACGAGTATGCAAAGCAATATATACTATGCGTCCTATTTGACCCGTGAACCAAAATATAGCCAACGCGTGTCGCACATCGCGGTTGTATTTTAAAAAGTATATTACATATGTCAAATATTTGAAGGATATTATATTCGCATTATTTATGTATTACATTACAATATATTAAGGTTTTACTATTATGTTTATATTGTTGAATAAATTAGTATTTGATAATATAATGTGTAAAAAAAGCTTTAAGACTTATTTATATTTATCACTTCATAAAATTGCCGTTTCGATGTTATATAAGAACCATCAACTAATAAGATTTTTTTAAATATACAAAACACTATGCACATTCAATTTATTCTACTGCATTTAATGCTGAACATTCAAATAATCTCCTTTGTCTGATTTTATTTAACTTGCAATCTTATCTCAACTTTGACCATGCTTTTTAAAATTATTTACTTGTTTATTGTTTATTTATCCCATGTGCGTTCATCTTTTTTTACCAGTAGATTACACGCGCGAATAACATACGTAATAATGTATACTTCTATGGTAGTTAATATTAAATTGTATTCTGAATTCTTCTTTCCTATCGAATAATTCAAGGTACGACAAGCAGTGCTGTAACACCACCAACAAGTACTACACAAACTGTTCAAGCAACTGTGACAACTGCCGCTTTAAAACAACAGGCTTCTAAAGGTGGTATACACAAACACTAACTTGTGTTATGGCATTAGTTCACTTATTTGCTTCTCTTGTCAATAATCTGTTTTCGCTTGTAATGGAACACAAACGAGTATGCAAAGCAATATATGCTATGCATTCTATTTGACCCGTGAACCACAAGTAATTCAATTATTTCATACATTAAAACATCAAATATAACATAATTTCTTTCTGCCACTTGTTCTATAAAGGCAAAGAAATAAAACAAGTATGGGTTGCTCTGCAACAAACAAAGTGCGGAGCAAAAGTCCAGGAAGGCGTTCACTAATGTGCACGTGCTTCAATGGTTACAAACAAATTATTTCAGCAATATGCAGCGCAGTAAAACCGCATGAGTTGTGTGCAATAATAATATTTGTGCCTAAACACTACGGTTACAGTTGGTTAGTTCGGCATTTAGATTTAATATTCTGATAATAGGGCTTTACTGTGATTAACTTTTTAAATAACTGTGATGTCACATTGATAATTTACTTGTTGTTACCGAATGAAGTCAACGTCATTTTGCATTATTTTGGTGTTGACGTCACGAATGCGCATATGTGTATACACGTATTGTCGCGGCCATGGGATACTGAACATATTCGACACTTAAACTTTTATAAAGTCCAATAATATAAATTCCTGGTAGTATTTAAATAATATACGACTTAGTGGTTGTTAAAGGGATACTAACCAACGGTGTATCGCACCATGGTTTAACTCCTACTTATCAGGACTCCAAACCTTTGATTATAAATGCAATAACCTACACTTAGCCGGAAATGTTTACTAAAATATTGAATGTTTTAGGATCAACGACTACGGCTGTAGCAGCAGTGGTCACAGTAACAGTCGCACTAGCTGTTGCAGCTGTTGTGATTGTCCTAGTGCTCAGAAACAAGTAAGTTTCTGCTCGCTTCCTTGATATTTGATATTTAATATGTTTAAATATGTTGACAATTTAAACACAACCTATTAAAGGCACGACATCCAACTTTTTGATTCTTAATCGTTATGTATTCTTATGTTTACAAATATGGTATTAAATTTAATAATACATTTTGTAATATTGGCATTATATAAGACTTATTACAGCTAATAAATAACATTTTGTTTTTCAATATCTGCCTTATGAAGATATAGTGTTACACAAAAAGTATGTATGTATTTGATAGAAAGAAATCGTGTTTCGCAAACACAAAGAGGTCAAACTTGGAGAACAAAGATGATGACCACCACATATCGTTACAAAATCGTCATGAACCCGGTGCTCCGGCAGTAAACCATACTTATAGTGGACACGCACTTGATTTGGAGAACACTGATGGAGATACATATCAAAAGATAGATACGGATGACACATACGCGGGCATTGATGATTCACGAGAGGACATCAACGACTACGATTATACTAACAAGGCTTTCAAGGACTCGAGAATGGAAATCTCAGACAACGTGTACAACCATCTTAACGCAGCTGTTGACGAGTATGATCATGTGGGCAAAGGGCAAAGCAACGTAAAGGCGATGGAAAATAACTATGCCGTTACTTCTAGTGTCGTTTGAAAATAAACATGGCTATACAAAAAAAAACTTCCTGTTTGTGTAAAAAGTAATTGCATTTTTTTATATTATCCATTTCCCTTTTATTTGCGTTTCTTTTATTAAAAGTATACCGTGATATGCATAGAACGAACTTTTATATTAAGTCATAATATGTAATGCATATTAAATCATGTTGTGTTTTATATATGAATGTTATGTACATAAAATTGTGAACATATTTTATTATCCTTTTCACGCACTTATTATTATATGTACAAAACATTCTTTTTTAGTATTAAAGCAAACCGAAATACGCGTCTCCTTGTACTCATGCATATAACATAATTTAGTTCACACTTAATGTTTATGTAAGACAATAATAAACACATAACATACGCTGACATATCGTATTTATTATTTCAGAAATCACAAAACATAACACAAGTCCTATAGCTCACATTGTTATTATGATGATGATATTTATAACTACCGTACATTCATGAATACTATTAATTGTGTACTATGCGGTACACTACCAAAAAGAAACGCTTTGCTCAAGAAGGCTATTATTACGCAGTTAAAGCAACAGCTAATGGTTCTTGAGATGTCGTCATCAGTTAAGACTGTTTTTAACATCGAGCAATATGACATATGTCGCAAGCACAAGACAAACACGATATAATATTCGCGAGATGATAACAATGACAACTACAGCACAAATGAGGCATTCATGAATCCGAAAGATGAAATCTCAACAATATTTTTGATAGAATTAATTCTAAGTTGGTGAGTTTGATCAAAACACCAAAGCCGCAGACAATCACTATGACACGGCGTTAAGAAATCAATCGTAATTGGAACATACACGCATTTCGGTAAACCTATAAAGGTTCCAATCTAGATATACGCAAGGGCTGTTAAGCCCAGTTTGACCATTTTTTTCTGCAAAACAACCTTTCATCATTTTATGTTTACGATATTAAACGAACCGTGAACGTATTTAATCGTTTATGTTGTTTTATACCACATTATTTTCTTTATGCAAATGTACGGTTATATAATTATACAAACCATACACAAGAAAAAAAAAATCACTAATGATGTTTCAACAACTATTAAACGCGAAAATAAAACATAAAAGCATTGTTTCGTGTTCATGTGACTCGTGGCGGAAAGAAAAATCGATAACGTTACTTGATAAATCTATCTGTAAACACGTAATAACCATGTATCCTTTGCAACACAAATGGCTGTTATTTCCAATGACTGTCTCTTCACATTCCAACGTTATTTCGAGGTATCCTCCTACCCCCCCAGTGTGTCTGTATATGTCTTTTTACGCACGAACAGAGGAACACATACCGAGGTAATGGGACAAAGTACCTCGGTATTTTTTGGTAAGGACTGTTCGTCTTCAACAGAACTTATGACGACCCGATACAAGTAGTGAAAATCAGAAATAACATAAAGTTTAAACCTTTGTATTGTAGCTCGATTGCACCGAAAGCCTTAGGCTTATTGAAATGCTCTCGAGTCCGTTTCCTGGGACTAGAACCAGTACTTGGTGTCTTTGGGGGAGCTAAAAAACACGCTTTCACAGTGGGGATCGAACCCTTGACCTCCCGAACGCTAGGCGGACACCATATCCACTAAGCTACGATGACCTTTAAATAAAATTTAAGGAATGATTGGATAGTCTACATATCAAGTCAAAGAGCTGGGTTAAAATTCACATCGTGATCAAACTATTTCTGGTTTTTACTATTTTCAGTGCATTTTCCAAATTTTTTTTTGCAAAGATGAATTTAAGAAAAATAGTTATTAGCGGAACAGTAATGATTTTCAATATTGGTAAATATCTCGAATAAATAAAATATACAATATTCGCATCGCTTCGCATGTGCTATATTGATATGTTGTACATTAACAGGTCGAGGCAAAGTGACTTAATCAAACAAGTCAAAGAGTAATAGAAGTAAGGTCTAAGGGTATCACGTTTAAACTTTTAACGGTCGCGTTTCGTGTTTTGCTCATAAACGTTTACCAAAACAGTAAACGTTTAAACGACAGTCAATATCAATATAATAAATATTGGGTGCAAATAACGTAGCCGACTAGCCGTACGAAGTATGTCGATGACGAACTGCGAAATCTGGGTAGTTGCGGTAAATCCGGGCACTACCGAATTCGACAGTAATTTATTTCTGATTGGTTAGCGGATGGCACGGACATGAACGGAAACTAACGATAAATGTTCGCTAATCTCGAAATCTTACAACTTGGAAACGAAACAGTGCATATGCCGTCATCTTGAAATATTTTAAGTGATTGATTGGCAAAGTAAAGCACTGCAGTAGCATGTTAAAAAGCAGTATTTTAACCAAATTATATATTGCTTACGTTTTTGCTAGTTAACTGGTTTTTCATTTTCTGTAGTCAAACGATATGCACATTGTATTTCATGTGCTAAATACGTACAATATTTCGGATTGACGTTTTCGGATACAGTATATTTCGTCGATTTTACATTATTTTCGACGTTTCTTTAATTGTTTTTATAAAATGACGAATATACATGTGGTGATACGGATGATCTGATTAATAATATTTGTATGGTTTTAATATGACGTCATTGCGCGAATGGGATATTCACTGACTATAACTTCCGTAATTACTGCTTTCAGTTTGGAAATGCGATGGAACTGATGCTTGTAAAACGGACGTAGGGATACCGTTAAAACGGTAACGTTTCGTTTATTTCATTTCATTTAAGGTTTAAAAAAATCTGTAAACTTGATACCCTTAGTAAGGTCTAATGAATTCTTTAAAGCCTCTTTTATTTGTATTGTAAAAACAAATCTAACTTTTGTTAACTGTACGATGGTAACTTGTGTGTGTATAAGTGTAATTCTAATCATATCAACAGTAGAAGCTTTTAACATGGGGCTTATTTATAAAATCCATAAAGAAAGTACTGACAAACTTATTAGTATTATTTCCTTTTTTTGTAAGCAATCGTTCAATGTCAATTGAGATTTCATCTTTTGGAAATGTGTACGTCTCACATGCAAAAAATTCGATTTGATTGTTAAATCGCCATTATGCTCTAACTAGTAAACGTCCACAGAATTTCAAATGACTTGTGATTGTTTCTGTAAATGGGCAGATAAAATGATCTTTGTTGAATCGCACTACATTTTCCGGAGTTTTTAACAAAGGCGAAAAAGTATTCATACAATATATAAACCTACTCAAGATTTTTCAGTCGTTAGAAAAACACTTCCGATCCTTCACGCCACCTTGGAAGTACCATTTGTTCGTGTATTTATGCATCTCGAAAAAGAGGTGTAGCCAGTGATTAACGGTCGTGTTTAAATGGAGTCCTGATTATTCTTGCGTCTGGCATCGATCGTATTTATTACTTACTTTATTTCGTACTGCAAAATATCGTTTAATATTAAATGTGTATAATGTTTTAATGAAACACGTCAGTTTGGAAATTGCAGATTGCAATAATTTTCTAATAAAAAATATATTATTTGTTTAGAGCGCGGCCTCTTTTAAAAGATTAGGGCAATACTATTTTGTAATTACAAAAAGTCTAAATAGAAGTAATGCTACCTCAATTCATACAGGATCAATGTTATTGTAAACCGACACAATTCAATCGCGGTGACTTGCAATTACGTGAAAATCGACGGTTTTACTAATATTTCGCTCGCGAGATGTCACCAAGGTAGCTTATTTGGTGGGAATTTCCGCAAATCGTTAAAGGAAAAATGTCAGCATCTGTAAGCCATTTACGTTTGGGAAACGGATATTTAAATATCGAAGGAACAATATATGTCAATTAGTATTTACAAACATATATTTATAAATTATGTTGTGTTGCTTGTTACAGCATGTGGGTCATTCCTAACATAGCATTTGTATGGTAAAAGGAATGGTTAAATATTCAACTTGTAAATCCATAGGATAAGATAGGGTATACGTGAAAAATAATTAAATGGCAATAGAGAAAATAGAAAACGGACGTCCTGTATTATAGAAAATACGCATAAGGTGGTTTTTTACGATCATATTGAATGTTATGGAAACCGTTTTGCAGAACTTATACAAATTCAAATACTTTGTTTGATCTATGTAATAAACATCGACAGAAAAGCTAACGCGTAATATAACAAAACACCTTGTGAAAATTTCTGGCTGGTGTTACAGTAATAAAACCATTCTAGGATATCGGCCTGTGATACATACGAAATTGATGTATAAAGCATTCATGTGTACGGTGTATTGTTGTATAGGACCTTGATGTATAGGGCATTGGTCTATATGGCATTTGCTACATGCCTTAAATAAAACATAAGGTGATGTTAACACACCCATCGAGACTCGTCTTGAGAAAATTGGTCGCATTCCGCACCAGACTGCGCGAATGCTTGTGTGAGTTCATTTGCTTATATGAGTCGTGTTCTGAGAAAACTGGACAAAATGCATGTGCGTTAAGTGTCATCCCAGATTAGCCTGTGCAGTCCGCACAGGCTAATCCGGGACGACACTTTCCGCCTCAACTGGATTTTCGCTAAGAAGAGACAACATTTAAACGAAAAAGTCCATAAAAGCGGAATTTGTAATCCCCGAATAGCCTGTGCAGACTGCACAGGCTAATCTGGGATGACAATTTACGCGCAAGCATTATGCCCAGTATTTTCAGAGCACGACACATATGTATTTTAACTCGCCAAAACGTTACCGACAGGAGTAGCATGATTGTCCATTTGCCTCGACGGTTATTGATGTTACTCAATCAAGCACTGATATGACGTGATGACTTTCTAAAATTATTTTGGCATGCGAGCCTGGCCAACATTTATTTGATACTACGCGTAACCAGTCGGGGATCTTGCCCGATTGGGAAAGTTGGGGAATCCCCTTTTGACTTGACCGATCGGAAAATATTTACTGAAAAATTGCCCGATCAGGCGAGAAAACAACTATTTTTCATATACCTTGGCAAAACGTGTCCGGGCATCACACAACTCATCCAAGGAACAAATTAAATTACTGAATCCAATCTTAAAACAAGTATCTTAAATTTGACCGTAACGTTTTTTTTTAAATGGCGTTGTTCGTCAGATATTCAATCCCAAAGTTGAGCAACTTTTAGTATCTATCAACATTTTCTGCACTTGCCTGTTTTGAACACAAACTTGCCAGAAGGAGCAAGTCGTCGAGGTTACATTATTTAAACACTTGCCCGTTTTGAATTTGAATTTCCTGAACAAGCAATAGAATGCGCTCTGTTTTTCATGTGGATTGGTGTATAGTGTTCAGGCATGACAGAAAACATCCAAGAATCACATTGAACAAATGAATTCAATCTTGAAAAAATTATCTAACATTTCATCGTCGCGATTTTCTTAAAGCGCCGTTGTTTTTCTGATTTTCAAACTCAAAGTTGAACGATTTAAATATTTATTAACATTTTGTGCACTTGTCCGTTTTGGAATCAAACTTGCCCGAAGGAGCAAGCTGCCCAAAATACACTCTTATAATATATCTTATTACTTTCCTGTTTTGAAAATTACTTTCCTGAACGAGCAAGTCTGTGAGAATATGGCAGAAATCATGGAACATCAAGTGAACAGACAAGGTAAGATTTTCTGGTATTTATTATTCATCTGTTATACAATTATAGCTCAGGGTGTAGTAAACTTGTAGTTCGGTGTGTCTTGCGTGCCATTATACTTAAGTGTGATCATGGGGGTGTCCTTTCACCATCATACTCGACCTGAAATTCAGTGACAAAATACTGTTTATGAATTGTTGAATTTCAGATAATGTGACTCGTATAATGTACGTTATATAATGCTATTATTTACTTATTCGGAATTTCTATTTTATATCATAGAAAAACTCGTGTGTACATTCATTTCTTTGAGAATGTCCTGTTCATCGGACGCTGCGCACATAAGAATATATNGTGCCATTTCAATATATCTCGCGATCTGGATTTCGGGCACCATCAGCAAACGATGGAGATGCCCCGTAATCACTCACTTTGAATCATGAAGCATGCACGCTGGCAGAGTGTAACGATGACTGGTTAGTTTCTCCAAAGGCTCTGCCATTTGACTGTTGGCAACGCAGCATTCGTAGAATCTCCTCCCTGAATCGTCGACCGCTAACGATGTAAATGGCGAAGTTGAGGGTGGCACTCATATAGCTCACCAGACTGGTGACCGTGTATATTAACCATATTGTTTCTTCCTCACGTACGAATTCTGCATACTTCTCACAAGGCAATTTACGTATGGATTTCATCTGGTATGGGTAATACAAGAAAAAAATCGTCGGTGTTTGGCTGAGGAAAAATACCAAACTGAGTGAAAGTAGGACAAATGTTATTGACGATTTCTTGACGTTAGCAGTAGAACTGGCCGCGCACATTCGCTTTTGTAACTGATGTGACTTACGAAGGCCATTTATTATAACTATATTACCAATAAATAACAACGAAAAAGGGCCAATAAAAGCCGCGAAAAAGTTGATCCAATTCCAAATCGTAGTGAAGAACTTTTCGTAATCGGAGTATAATAATGACTGACAAAGCGACTTTTGCGCCATCCCGGGTTTTGCATTGAGTTGTATGCCATAAAGCACGTGCCCATTCAACAAGACTATTCCAGTAAATATGACTGCGATTATTCCAGCAGACAGTTTACGAGTACAGATAGATTTCACACGGTGTGGTCACTGAACGCTGAAGAAACGTTCCAAAGTTACCGCGACCAGAATCCATGCGGAAAAGTGGTAGGTGGCGTAGGTCAAATACGTTGAAAGCTTACAAAGGACGCTATTCTGATCTCGTATGTCCCAACTCCACATGAACCGCATCCATTGTCGCAGAGTTGCATTGAGAAGAAACACAGTATCAGAGCAGGCGAGGACAAGCAAGTACTGGGAAATGGAGGTCAACCGCTTGGATGACCGCAAGAGCACGCAAATCGTACAAATATTACCCACAATTCCAAACACAATCAAGACGGGAGGAACAAGCTTCCACATCCAGAGGTAGGTTTCCTTTATATAACTCGCAGGAGGAGCCGTCACGTACGTACAGTTGTCGAGGAGGATTCCGTTCGGACATCCTGGCCATTTTAAAGGCTTGCCAGCACTAGAACTTATATTCCAAGTGACACTAACACTGCAATTAATGTTGTTATATTCACTAACCATTAACACTGTTAAGCTTTTTTTCCTTATTTTTGTCGTTATGCACTTTTCGCCATACCGTGGAATTAAAAGAAGACTTGCATTTGAGTTGACGCCCAAAAGTTATATTGAAATAAAACACCTTTGAATGTTTGCTATGAGCAGTTTAATATTAACGTGCTATCCATTAGTAAACCGCTCAGCTGAACAATGGGTAATCCAAACTCTTCACGTACTATGCAGGGCGCGACGAATGCACTTGTGAAAATAATTACCTGCTGATGCACAAAGAGTAAATGTATCAACTATCACGCCATGTGGTATGAGCACGGTGAATCGATATTAAGCATTCAGTTAGACTAACTATTGCAAGTGAGATATTACAGGACTGAAACGTAGTGTTTTATATTAACAGCCCGAAGCCGCGGCGCTATAATCGTTTATATGAGCAGTGTGAATAATTAATAAAGCTTTAATATAATTACAATTTCCATCGTTAAATGATTAATAGTTTATAATACATTGTTTGACATTTGATATAACGAAGGCTTGAATGATAAATCAGTCTGGTTATATTTGATTTTTTTTACTATTATGTAAACTGCCAGCATCTCCCGCTGGGCTGTGTCACATTTTGCGATAGCGGTTTAATTCTGATAATTGTATATAATTTGACAGTTATATCAATCAACATTATTTTTTCAAATTAATCTTGAGGCATGCACTGAAATATTTAACGGATCGAGCTTTTATTTCAATTTGAGTGAACGTGAAATGTTTATTTGAACGCGCGTTAATTAATCAGATTTATCCGTACGTAACTCACCTGTTTCGCGGAGTGATTGTGAATATACTACTTCTATTATCAAACAGTTTATTATCGGGCTGCAAATAGCACGTATATTTCTGAAGACGAAGCCGTTACGTAAATCTATGATAGTTACACGAATATGTGTTTGCATATTTATTTTAAATTGTTTTAAAGCGAGTTACTGTCGCACATTTTGACATATGTTCAATATGTCTAATTTTGTCTGGGCTGGAATCAAAGCATTTCAAATGTATGGTAAATATTCAATATTTTTTGTGTTACAGTCCCTTTATTGAATCGCACAATAGATCAATATTATGATCGAAACTGGTAAGGAAAATAAAAGCAGGAAAGCATATTTAAATTTGTTCCGCAATACGACTACACATATTCACGAATTATTGCATGGCTGTCCATAACACACACATCAACACTTGACCTAGGCAGGAATCGACGGCTACCAATCGAAAAACAAGAACAAACGCATTGAAATTGGTGAACTAATAACGATTTGAGCAACTTATTCTCGTAGATTTATTTTTAATGCGATACTTATTGCAGAAGCCTATACAGAACTTTAAGTTTTCAGCGCCTTAACTGCTTGGCGGATTTGACTCTAACTTCTACAGTTGAATGACTTTAAAGTGACCCGTTCAAAAATTGTCGAAATGACCATTTTCAAACATTTTATCACCATTTTGGGTATTATGCTATAACTCTTTGGCGGTGGGTTCAACACCATATATATATATATATATATGTACATACGCGCATCGCATAGACCAGGCAGGTCAATTTACGGTTAAACGAACCAGTTCACGGACTTTTGTTTTTATGTCATTACATTTACTTAAAAAAATTAATGTTTGGAACAATCTCATATAGTTATAATATCAAGAATACAACTTTACTGGGATTTCTGTATGTGGCCATTCAGGTTATAGCATTCAAATTTTTAAACGCTTTATAAAAAATACACATTTGTCCAAATTGCCGATGAATTTAATGTTATTTCTTAGTCGTTAGTGTTAAACTGTATTTTTTTTTAATATATAACACTTGTTTTGTCACTGATTATTAGTCCTCGTGTTTAAGAACTTGGACGAAATGATCGCATGTTGTGAATATTAAAGTGTGTGACATTGTTAACGCGTAATTGAATATCTTTCAAATGACCCACTGTGCCTTATCAGTTCATTTTTAAAGAGATAGTGAGCAAGGTAGTTCGCTGATAGCACGTCGATGCCGTTGGTGTAAGTTCACATTTTATTTTATATTTTATATGCAACATTAAAACAAACGCTTTTTGGAAAATAAACTTATTCAAACTAGTTGTAGTATTAGGACAGGTGTTGTGTTGTTGTGATTACAAGTTATTTTGCAATTGTATCGATTTGTATTAACTAAATTATCGTATAATCTGGTGTTCTGTATTTGCCAAATTCATGATAGTTTTGTACAGTCTAACTTAACTAAACTAACATTTAGGAGGAGTAACAACACACGCGGCGATATTAAACTGCACGTACATTTTAATAAAATACATCTTAAGACGATATTAGACAGTACCACAACGGCGGCAATTTTCAGGTCTATACTTTGTTCTTTTGCACAAAAACTCTCTTTATTGTAATAAAATTCATGGAATCACACGTACAATCGTCCGCAAAAATTGAGTAGTATAAGCGTTTGTAAATTAAATTATCATAGATGTTTTTTGGACAACCTTAATATGAAAGAGAGTATTGTTATGTGACAATACATAGCTTTATATGTAAAAATGAACTACATACAATATTCGTTCAACTTAAAAAGGTTATGAGACATGTGTCTCCAGAATAGATAGTTTTTTGTTTATTATATTCGTGAATATTTTTTAGTTATTGCAGGATCCATACTTTAGTTTTCACTTATTTCTGTAACCATTGCAACGACAATTTTGTGTATGACGAAAACAACGAATTAACGTGCATTCACCAAATCGACCTTTATCGACACACCGAGTTTGATCAACCTATCTCAAGAACTGTTAAGTTAAGACAGGCGCCATATTTTATTTTTCCATTCATTTTGTAACTTAAGCAACAACATTTTAGAATTGATGGAAAAAACTGAAATAGCGTGCATATTTCATGTATGGTCCTCATTGCACACATCGAGTTTCATCAACCTTGCTTAATTACTTGTTAAGGCAGCGCAGGAAAAAGGCCATAATTTTAAATCACGTTTATACATAATTATGGTAATTACGATCACGGGGTGGGAAATCGGTTGCAAGATTTATTGCCTTTGCGTCACGTCTGCTTGTAAAATGTTATTGTTCGGTGTAACTTCATTCCCCATGAATAAAGTTTAGCTTCCGTATATAACAGTTTAAAATAGCGCGCGACTGTAATATGTAGGTCCGAAAAATTATAAAACGAGCATTTAAATAAATTTCGAATTGAAAACTAACTGTGCAATTAAAATTTGAACTGTTTCGTATTGAAATAATTTTATTAATAATTGTACTTTTATATTAATTGCGTATGCGTTATTGAC